>JAQGBW010000424.1:0-42806 GCA_034698625.1 Julus scanicus | reverse complement strand
TCTACTCACTCGCTCGCATATAACTCATCGATTAAGTTGTCAAAAGCCGTTAGTACTCAGATAGAAAGCGAACCGCAGCTCAGTTAAAAATCTTCCCTCGATACACTTCTGTCGCCTTTTATTTCAATTTACGTCGCCATATTGCTTTTTTTTTTCATCCACTGGCTTTTTAACGCCTATTTTTTTTAAAGTTATGCAAAATGCAGTTTCATTGAAATTATCTCGCATTTTGCAGATTGAAAGTAGGCTGTAAATCAAACGTTATCGACCTGATCCCGCTATATATTTCTGGATCATTAAAATTAACCGAGCAAAACCTTTTTCTATCTTTTGAGACCTTTTTCTTAGTGGCAAAGCAGAAGGTGGAGGAGCGTCTTTGTCATTTAAAGAGGCCCTAGTGGTTTTTTTATAATATGCTTTTATTAAGTCAAGCTTTTTTATCCATTTTTTGTTTTGCTTACCTTGTTGTTGAGGAAACATCCCTCTGGTCCATATATACTATGTTTTTCACACATATCCACATATACGATCATTTCCACATTATTTCCACACATGTCCACATTTAGAAGCTTTTCCTCACGTGTCCATATATACCATCTTTGCCACACATCTCTATTTATACAAGCTTTTCCACACATGTACATACATACATACCATCTTTTCCACACATCTCCATTTATACAAGTTTTTCCACACATGACCACACATCCCATCTTTTCCACATGTGTCCACATATACATGCAAGCTTTTCCCCACATGTACATACATACCATCTTTTCCACACATGTCCATACATTTCATCTTTTCCACATGTGTCCACATATACATACCATCTTTTCCACACGTGTCCACATATACAAGCTTTTCCACACATGTGCACACATGTACATAACATACCATCTTTTCCATACGTGTCCACATACACACGCTTTTCCACACATGTCCATATATACCAGTTTTTCCACACATGTCCACGCATTCTATCTTTTCCACACGTGTCCACAAATACAAGCTTTTCCACACATGCCCAAACATGTGCAAATATATACAAGCTTTTCCGCACAAGTCCATACATACCACCTTTTCCTCACGTACCCATATATATCATCTTTTCCACACATGTCCACATATACAATTATCCCCACATTATTTTCACAAATGTCTTTATATCAAGTCCACACATATAAGCTTTTCCATAAATGCTCAGTATTTGTTTAGATTTCTTACGTATTTGAATTATTTTTATTTGGTATTTACTTTGTTTTAATAGAGGGTATTAGGTGTTGTGATTTCGTTTGATTTTGTATTACTTCTAATCCTCTCTAAATTCCTTTTTAGAAACGGCAGAAAGTCCTAAACTTAAGCTAATTGAATGTTTTAATCCAAAAATTTCCATAATGTCATCCGGATCTCAAGGCATTATTTAGGCTACTGAAAATCCCAGTGAAGATAAAAAATAAATTTGTGTTGAATTGCATATGGTAAAATGGCAAAACGTAGTTGAGGTTGAGTCTTTGTGCTGCAAACTCTCACTAGTGTGTCTCTATGCAAATTTCCTCTAGAGTAAATTAATTAAACCTTAGAAAGGCCTGAGAGTAGTAACGTGCTCTCTGCATAACAATTAGTATTGTTGTTTCTTCAAAAACCACTGAAATGCAATACTCTTAAGTGTACACTGCAGTATTGCGAGAAATAATTCGCTCAACTACAACAACAACAGTTGCAAACGCCGATAATTTCGACATTATGTTCCCTGGATATGTTTCTTTTAAACTAGGGTTTAAACGTTACCAAACTTGACACCGAATTTATATAATATTTCTAGAAATTGTTTGATGCAAACAGCTGTAATTAGATACATTGTGTATTGATTAACCTGAACTTATAAATTGATCTTGTACAACTATATACCCATACAAATATTACATTTTTAGTCATAATTTTGAAATTCATTATAAGATGTCTATATATAAGTTCCACACATGTCCACACACGTCCTCATATACAAGTCCGCACATGTCCATACATACCATCTTTTCCACACGTGTTTACATATACAAACATTTCCACAAATGCTCAGTATTTTTAAGATTTCCTACGTATTTGAATTATTTTTATTTGGTATTTAGTTTGTTTTAATAGAGTGGATTAGGTGTTGTGATTTCATTTGATTTTGTATTGCTTATAATCCTCTCTAAATTCTTTTTGAGAAACGGCAGAAAGTCCTAAACTTAAGCTAATTGAATGTTTTAATCCAAAAATTTCCATAATGTCATCCGGATCACTTACTTCTAACATGTGATTATTTATTAATAATATATCTTAATCCATCTGGTTTTCAAATTGTGTTTTTGGAAAGATAACATCATACACTTACACTTTCTATCGGTTTCTTTTAACTTTTTTAAGTTATCATCAGTTGGAAAATATTATTTATTTATATATAAAATACAATTACATTGCCCCTTTAAAGGCGGCAAACACTACGAACGTGTGTGTTTGTATGGTTTGCAGATGTACAGGGGCAGCTAATAAAAATCTTTTATTATATAAATATTATAGCTGTATTTAATATTGGATCAAGGGTCAAATATGGCTAATAAATGCATATACATGTTCATATCCCATTAAGGAATAAATACCTCACACAGATTTTCCACCAAGGTCCCTTTTTTAATACTACGCGTATTTTTTTTTCAATTTTTCTGGTATTTTCCAATGTGCAAACAGTTGCTTAACTTAATATATATAATATATAACCACTTCATCGTATTATATGGATATTTATTATTTTCAAAATATGGATTTTTAACATTTCACTCGCGTTAAAAATCCCCGCATCATAAATTGCTTGACCGGTTAATAAAAATAGTCGATTTCGGTAGTAGAAAATTTAGCAACTTTATATATATATATATGGCACACTATATATGGTGCCACGGTTACGTTGTTTCATTACGCAATTTGGTACGTGCCGTTTGGCGTCGCCATTTTGAAAGTAGTTTTCGGGAGTAATGATCCAAAATGCGGTGCCACGGATAATTGATATCATTCTCATATATTGTAAAGGGTAAAAATAATAAATTTCGTCGCACCTCCCTATACGGGTGCCTACATCATGCTTTTGGACCTCTCTTTATATAAATCTTCCCATGGGAAATTAAGACTTATTCACGGAACTGGTGCAGTTATAAATTATACGCCATGACAAAGTGTTGTATGGTTAGCGATAAAAAAAGCAAGAAAAAATTGGGTTCAATGAAAAAAAAAAGCAAAGTTACGGATATGGCATTTACACCCACCAGGAATTGCTACTGGCTGGCATTAACGAAAAAACGATCAAAATGCACTCAGGATGAGGGAATTGTGGTACCAAAAGCATCTATGAATATACAAGTATACCAAGGTGTGGAACAAATTGATAGTTTAAAAGTGACGTCATTCACAGGAAGATTTGTCCATCTTTAGGAACCATCAAAAATTCATTATATCGTACTTCCGTTAAAATTTCGTAAATGTGCAGTATATACCGGTGTCTATCAACATTTTTTAAATTATCATCCGTTGGAAATTAATATTGCTTCATATCTAAAATATAATTTTATTACCCCTCGAAAGGTGGCAATAGAAAGGTTTATAGAAGAAAATATTTGCAGTTCTTGAAAAGTAATTATTCAACTCGCAATTGGATTTTTATTCTAGGTGTAATTATAAAACATTAGTAATGCTGCAATATACCATAGACGAGTGTTTATATCCAACTAGAATTTCAAACTAAAGTTTATGTTAATTAGCCACGTGGTAAGGCCTTATTCAAATCAAATTAGTTATACGGGGTACAGTGGACCACAACATTATAGGGTACAGTGGAACATGTCCGAGCATACCCCGATTAATGTTTTTGGAAAACATTTTTATATTTTCTCATTAATCATAATTTCAAATAAAAACCATGTTTATATTTATGTTTTAAAGTAAAAATGGTTCACAATCACAGAAAAAAGAACACATTTAGACGAGTAAGTAGTGGAAATATGAAAGCTGCTGTAATTACAGTTAATTTTAATCGTTTTTGTAATTTATACTTGAAATTTTAAAATTGACGTGCTGAATTAAACACAATTAATCAACGTGGTGTTCTTTTTCTTGTAAAATTTGTCTTAATTTCGCGTGGACCACTGTACCCCATGCCATGTCCCACTGTGCCCTGGTATTAGGGCCACAGTGCCACAGTCTGCGCAACCAACTTGAATCTTTTATAGAAAAAAAACTAGTAGCTCTATAATGATGACAAAATGTATACAAATCCTGAAAGCTCGAATGATACTGCGTTATTCTTTTAAAATGCTACGAGTTAAATATTTTTCCCAAAACAATGAATTCTAAAAAGCGTACCCTCTGTGCCCCGGTCTCCCCTATTGTAATTTCTACGATGGCTGACTAAGTTAGATATGGTCCCATTAAGGAACAAATGCATCCCATGCATGTCCATATCTATCTTTTTCACCCGGGTGGAAATGATGAACGTTGGTAAAAAAAACTGCAGGTAAAAATATTTGGACACAGAAATGAGCTTGGGAAAGCAGAATAAAAGCGCGAATGAAAAGACGGGAAAGGAAATAATGATACAAAGAAGAGTAGGGAAGGTTAATAAAGGAGATAACTAATGCTGAGGAAGAAAAAAAATGGATGAAAAGAGAGGAATGGAATTGAAGGCATTAATAAGAATGTGATGGCTGAGAACTAAACATAAGGAAAGGAAATAATTTGAGGAAAATGAAGGGAAAGTATAAATTTAGGAAAACAAAAGTGGGATTAGCGGGTTTTATTTTAGATGATTGTTTCTAAATTTCGTTTGTTATGAAATAAAAGGCGAGGAACATTGATTAGAGTGTAAGAAAAAAATACTTTGAAGAAGTTTGGATTAGGAAAACAAATTATTACAGTCTCAAAGTTTATATCGTTAAATGTGATAACTTTAGTAAAAATTATGCCATGTTTTTTTCTTTCAGCCGCCATTTTATAAACATATGTAAATATCAAAATTTCACACTTATTAAATGTCTTTAATAGCTGTACAATTTTGATATTTAAATATATTCAAAAAATGGCGGCTGAAACAAACCCAGAGGGCAAACGTTTTTGCATATATTTGTAAAAAATGAATTCATACGTACATGTACTCCTTGGTGGAGACCAGGCTTTAATAAAACGGAAATGTTTCTTTAGCCACTTTCCATGGTGAAAAAAACAATAGAGATTTCTATTATTTTCTATTGTTATTTGGAACGTTGTTTTCTATTGCTATCAATAGAAAATTTCTATTGGTTTTATTGGTTTCAATTGTTTTCTATGGTTTTCTATTGTTTTATATTGTTCAGTCAATACATGAACCATAGAAAACAATTAAAATCAGAAAAGTGTCCAAATAACAATAGAACCCAATACTTTCTATTGGTTTCTATTGTTATTTGGAACGTTGTTTTCTATTGGTATCAATAGAAAATTTCTATTGGTTTTATTGGTTTCAATTGTTTTCTATGGTTTTCTATTGTTCAGTCAATACAGCTAAACCAAAGAAGTCAATAGAAACCAATACATATGACATAGAAAACAATTAAAATCAGAAAGTGTCCAAATAACAATAGAAATCTCTATTGGTTTCTATTGTTTTCTATTGTTCAGTCAATACAGCTAAACCATAGAAGTCAATACATAAACCATAGAAAATAATTAAAATCAGTAAAGTGTCCAAATAGCAATATAAATCTCTATTGGTTTCTATTGTTTTTTTCTCAACAATTGTGGTTTTTGTAAACCGATTGTGAAACAGGTGTTTTAAGACGTATGTCCAAAATTCATCACATCGCGTTACTCACTGTTACAACGTGACAAGTAGACAATTTCGTGTTTATTTTATGTATTTTTGAAAATAAAGCATAATCAATAGCAATAAATTGCACGTACGATATAATCCCCCAATGCAATTTCTCCCCATTTATTAGTTATGCAAATGTCCACCACTCCCATATCTTTTGTGCATATAACAAATTTGCGCGGGTTTATTATAGACAGTTTGCACAATTTGTTATCGTGGCGTCTAAACAGCGTATCCAGTGGCGTTGTCAGTAGTCTCAGTAGGCCTAAAACCACTTTTATGGCGTATTATATTGACGAAGAGAAGCCGAAATGTGATGAATGGGAAGGTCGATAATGAGTTGTTTATGTCCATTGTGCCTGGATAATAGAATAGTTAATAAAGTTGGCAGACAATAGGATCATCTTGAACGAGATCCACAGGTTTCGTGTTTATCTACTGGGAGAAATGATGACAAGAAGGAAGCTTTCGTTTGAATTTAACCTGTCATAGAAACTAATTTGACATCTAAGGAATGGCCGCGTGGTGACGCTACATTCGCACTCATTTTAAGAGGCCAGGCCTTGGTCATGGGTTCTTGAGAAGTGTCTTAAGTGAGTCAAGTAATGCATGCCATATATATGGTCCATAAAGTGTCAAATGTTGCCTAAGCCATATATTTGGTCCACCATGTATGGCCCATAAAGTCCTAAAATGTTGTCCATGACATATGTGTGGTCCATAAAGTGCCAAATGTTGTCCATGCCAAAGGTTGCCCATGTCATATTAATGACACATCGTATATGCCCCATAAAGTGCCAAATGTTGTCAATATGTTGGCCCATGAAATGCCAAATGTTGCACAAGCCATATGTTGGCCCATGAAGTGCCCAATGTTGTCCATGCCATATCTATGACCCATTAAGTGCCCAATGTTGTCCATGCCATATGTATGGCCCATAAAGTCACAAATGTTGCCCATGCCAAATATATGACACATCGTATATGGCCCATAAAGTGCCAAATGTTGCCCATGCCAAATATATGACACATTGTATATGCCCCGTAAAGTACCAAATGTTGCCCAAGCAATATCTTGGCCCATAAAGTGCCAAATGTTGTCCATGCCATTTATATGACCTATAAAGTGCCAAATGTTGCCTATTCAGTATATATGGTCAATGCAGTTCTAAATGTAGACCATATATATATTTTCCACTCAGGTGCACTACACTCTGAACTCAATGTCTAATTTTGTGTTGAAAGCAGCCATCCAAATTTAACAAAATATGACCAATGCAAGTGGAGACTCATTGTTAATCTTGAAGAAGTTTTGTGAGTTAGACACCAATGTCGGTCTCTTTTTCTGTAAAATTCATGTTAATCTCGTCTTTATTGATCCAATGCCTGGTAACATAAACACCGGAGATCTTTTGTGTCTGGGGATTCATTTTCGTATAATACATCTATTAATGCGCAGTGCACGGCTCCAGGTTGCGGTTAAAATAATGCAAGACAGTCATAAAAATTTGTGAAAACTTTTGGAAAAAAAATGTCTTGGTCTCGATGCAGTGAATGAGACGAAGCGATAAGTTTAAGAAAGAATAAGAAATTTAAATTTAGCAGCTCATCTGAAAAACATTTAAATCAGTTTTCAGTTTCACCGCATTTTCTTAAAAGCAAATAATGACTGCATATGACGGCACACAAAATGGAGCTACAATTGTTGCGGTACAGTTTTCTATTTCAAGATTTTTATATCAAGTTTTGAATTTTGCCCCTGTAGGTCTGCAAACGTTACATACACTCGTGTTAGCAGTGATTGCCTTATTACAGGGGATTATTTAAATGTAATAATTATTAATTTGTTGTGTACACCCATACCTCACTTTTCGGCCCAAATAGTTCTGAAAAAGTTGGCTGTAAAGCGAAAAAGCCGTATAACGAATCAATTCTCTCTGCATTGTGATTTTCATTTGTTCCCTTCCTAATCGAAGTGAAACTTGGGGACAACTTATTGCATTTTTTGGCCACTTTCTTTAATTACAGCATTTTTTTGGCCATATAACGAAACAGTGCCATAATTAAAAAAGGCAGCCATTGCGGCACAGTTTTCTATTTCAAGATTTGTATACATATAAAGTTTATAATATTTGCCCCTATAGGTAACAATTGCGCTACAATTGTTGCGGCACACCTGTGGATCTTACTGTTCCATGTATTTTTGATCTATGTTGGATTTATCAAAAGTTCTTGTAAAAAGTGTATCAGACATGCTTCGTACTCAGGTTTTCCCCCCTTCGTTTTTCTATGATTTTGTTGGCAATTTGGTAAAAAAACGATGGCATAGTGGAATTTGCCGCCATTTGATCCGAGAAGGGCTTAATGACGCCAAATAAAAAACTGGCCTAATCCCCGTATCTGTGGGGTGCGTTCTATATAGTGCGTGAGTACGCAGCCTGTAGTGTACTATAAGTAATTTGTCATTGCAGCGAATGTAACACGGATCATTAATGAAAATCGGCGATAACAGATGCTTAGATCCTGGCTGTGTAATCCTCTCATGTTGCATTTAGCCTCTACTCATTGTTGATTTATCTTCTTTGCGCCCGCAAAATGTTCAGATTAAAGCTTCTTCCTCTCGAATCGTCCTGCCGGATCACGGATCCCTATCTAGGATTAAATTCATTTCGGTGCTTAATTGCAGTTGGCGCAACCCCCAGGCCAATCAAAGTCTAGCACGCTTTATTGGCCGGAAGACTTAATGAGTGCCATTCTCAAATCCATCTTCTACGCACTCCGATTTTAACTCATCTACGAACCCTTGGCGCCATCTTGCTCTCAAATGTCATTGCAATTTTAAGAATAGTTTATCATTAAATTATCAGGTTATAAAATACTTTTTTAGACTATTAAGGGTGGAATAATCATATATTGGCCATGATTGGTTATACCAAAAATTGGAAATATGCTATACATATTAAATGTTGGGTAGTTATTGAGTACATTAAATTAATTTGAGTAACGAGTAAAAGAGTACCCGAGTACAAAGAGAAATTGAATACCAAATGTACAAAAGTAATTGAATGCAAGTGTACTCAAAACTTACGAGTGCAATGTACTCGATTACAATAATGCACTCGCAATGGGCGATTACAAATGTCTTCGAGTATTAATGTGATCTGAAATTATGAGTACCGATGTAATCGAGTACGAGTAGAAGTACTTTTAAGTAAGTAATTTAGTCGCATTTAACACATTTGAGTAACTTGAAACGAGGGTCATCCTAAAAGCTAATATGAATTTAATTTTTACATTTCTAGTACTTATGATATTTTTGTTATCGGATGTACTTGTTCTTTTTCTTCCCTTCACTTATTAAGATTTTGCTAACATCTAAGAGAGTTTATTGTGTACTCGTACTCATTAAGATTTTTTAAATTTTAATTTTGTCTGCTAATAATAAAACCTAAGGTTTTTAAAATAAATCGAGTTCCCAAAACCAAACTTTCACAATCCGCCATACTCGTACTCAGTACTCCTACTCATGAGTACAATTTGCACATTTCTGATTTCTAATATGGCCCATACATGTCCATATATAACTTTTCCAGCCTTGCATGTCGTTTTTGTAAAAAAAAAAATGGTCATAATATTATTTATGCATATATTTCGTTAGTTAATGACAAATATAGCGATTTTCGAAATTTTTCCATCGCAGACATATAGGATTTAGGGTTATTTCTAAATAATATATCCGAAATTGTTTTGATGTTGCCAAGACAAACGTCAAAGTGAATTGTTGTCACAACGTTACGCACGTCGTATATTATTTAATTAGACCAAAGACATTACTGCCACACCTATTACGTGATGTGGATAACATGCAAAAAAAAATCTCATTTCGGGCCGATGTGCCCCAGACAGCCTATTTCATATGAAACACAAAAAAAACCACTATTGGGGTTTTTGGCGATGTGCAATTGGCCAACTTTACAGTTTGCACGCAACTGCGAACACTTTATTAATTAAAAATAAGCTAGTGTTTGGAGGGATAAATATAATGCAAACGCATGCATGAGACTTGCGGTTGAATATTTGAAAAGCGCAACCTCCTTCTCGGCTTTTAATGCTAATTTGTACATTAAATCAGTAAAACATGTCATGTATTTCGGCACACATTTTTCACTACTTGTGCCACTGTTTTGTGACAAAAATCGCAACTTTTTGACATCTACAATATAGAGTAGGTCTACATTACGTTTAGCGCCCTCTGTGGTAGTTTTAGGGTGTTTCCTGGGGGGGACAGACCAAAAACGTGTCATTGAGTTACGTGTTTTTTTCGCTCTTCAAAAGGGTTTTCAAACATTATAAAGTGGAATTGTTGTGTTCCATGTTGTAAAAACAACTTTAGGAACGTCAATTCCAAGATTTCATACCACAGGATCCCTAAAAACTCCAATATAAGAAAGAAATTTATTGTATTTATGGAAGTGAAACACGTGGTGACATTCAAATAAAACCAAGTTTTGTTTAAATAAAATGGTTTACACGTGGCCTACACGTTCTCAAAGCGGAATTTCCACTCTCAAATTTCAAAAACTTACGTTAAATGTCCCAAATATCACAAAAATCCGTTCCTAAAATAGCAAAATCAATAGAAATGCTATATGGACGAGGCTGGGCTGTCCCTACAGCAAATTTGGCCACTAGAGGCGCTCATGGATGGCACATGCGCCGTTTTGTAATGTAGACCTCAATTGTGTTCAAGAACAAAAGATTTTTGCGACCCCTTACAGAACAAGTACATCCGATAACAAAAGTATCATAAGTAGAAATGTAAAAATTAAATTCATGCTAGCTTTTAGGATGACCCTCGTTTCAAGTTACTCATTCTCGTTACTCAAACGTTTTAAACGCGACTCAATTACTCACTTCAAAGTATTTCTATTCATACTCGATTACATCGGTAATCATTATATAAGAGTGCGTTAATACTAGAGTACATTCGTAATCACCCATTGTGAGTACATTTTTTAATCGAGCTTTTGGGATGACCCTCGTTTTAAGTTACTCATTTTCGTTACTCAAACGTATTAAACGCGATTCAATTACTCACTTGATAGTATTTCTATTCATACTCGATTACATCGGTACTCATAATTTCAGAGTGCGTTGATACTCGAGTACATTCGTAATCACCCATCGTGAGTACATTTTTGTAATCGAGTGCATTGTACTCGTACTTCTCGAGTACATTCGCATTTAATTAGTTGTGTACATTTTGTATTAAAATTGCATTTTCTAATATTAGGAATGACGTCATTGTGGGTTTATACGTTTGGATTACAGAAATCTTGTGGTGCACGAACCTTGTTTTCGTCGTGTTTTTCTGCTGGTTTTCATAACAAATGTCCTGCGTTGTAGGGGATTAATAAAAGAAGGATTATGTATTTGCGTGCGTGTCTGTATGAAATTCGTGTGGCTTAACTGACAACCGGCTAAGTTGTCAAATCTGAAGAAAGACTGATTTTGTTTCCATGACGTTTCTGTTAATGCAATTTAATTAATAATTAATTCGTTGCTAAAGTTTTGCCGTATATTTGCACCGTGACATTTATGTGATGCATATATTAATGAAACGTATATTTTAAGCCTAACTTGGCTACAGATGGCTAATACCATCTGTGTCGTACACCCTGTATATAGTACGTGTACTTTTGAGTTTACTAAAGTTCAACACTTAGTTGTAATTGAAATCCGGATTTTCCTCCATTCATTTGAAGTTTACATTCCTGTTTTCATCGTAATTTTAAAAGCAGTTAGTTTGGTAAGCAGCGGAATTAATTAACACGAAGACACAGTTTTCATTTATTTGCATTTGCGTCATGTTCAATCTAAATAAACATCAGAATTTGAATAAATCCATAACATTTCCTTTCTGTTTACATTTTCGTATGTCAATTAATTTTATAAATGGGCATGTTAACATTAAAGTTACGTCCTTTTAACATGTTCAAATAATGGCAATTTTAAGTGTACTTTATGTTGATTTGATTGTCGAGGGTGTCATGGAAAGTAAGTTTCATTTAAAAAAATGCTGACACGAGTTTTCTTATAACATGTACATGTAAATATGATTAAGTTTTTCTTGTTTGTTTATCTTAAACATTTTCTAGTTATTTACACTCATCATAGCTCGTGCGTTACTGCTTTTAATGCTACAGTTAAACCGCAAAAAGGCATTTTTTTAAGTTTACTTCAATGTTGTAAATAACAAGACTACAGACCTATGATATAGACTAAAATGCACATATAGCACTAACCTAAGGCTATCTTAAAATATATAAGTGCTGGCTTAAGTGCACGTATACACCTTGAAGAAATATTTTTCCAGAATATTATAAATAAAACAAACGATACATGCATAAATGCTATAAAACCTAAATTCCCATAAGCTCCAAATGCGTATGTTGCATCTTAAGTAATAAGATATGCGAGCGTGCTCATTTGCATATCTACGCCGTATATGCATACATATACACATGTACCAAACTATATTTGTATACATGTATACAAAGACGCACCTAATCGAGCATTCATAACAGAAAAACAAAAACGCAATTTTTAGAAAACGAAAAGTGTTGTGGAAAAAATTGCGTATGGCACATACATTTTTAAATTGGGAAATTCCATTGATGTGCATATAAAAAAAACTGGACAAAGTGTAAACTCCCATTGTAAACTGCGCGTTCGTTCTATATATTTCTGCACGTGAATTCTTTCTTTCTGCACGAGCATTCTGTATCAAAAAATGTCAATTCTGTTTCTAAAAGCACGCGCATTCTGTTCCAAATTCGGTGTTCCGATTTCAAAATCTATTATTAGAAACACGCGCATTCCGACCAAATTCGGTATTCCGATTTCAATTATATTTCTAAACGCACGCGCATTCTGTTCTAAATTCGGTATTCCTATTTCAAATTATATTATTAGAAACACGCGCATTCTGTTCCAAATTCGGTATTCCCATTTCAAATTCTATTATTATTAGAAGCACGCGCATTCTGTTCCAAATTCGGTATTCTGATTTAAAAATTATATTATTAGAAGCTTTCAGTGTTTATTCCTTGTTTGTTACACCATATAAAATATTTAGTCTATAATGTAGAGTCAAAAATGGACGGCATAGCTGTAGCTTAAATTTATTTTAACCATTTCTGGGCAAACATGTTAAAACATGTTCAGGCATTCTGAGCATTCAAAATATTCTAAATATTATAATTTTAATTCGAAATGATTCATTTTTAGAATTTACCTGCATATATCTTCCGATGAGTGATCATAGCAATTATGAATAAATAAAATAATTTCAGAGCATTAATTATAAATCGTGAATGTGGAAAGAAATGGATTTATCGATTAGCGTATTCACACAATGAATTATTTTGAATGACAATTAAAATTCGCTGTATTGTCAGTACTTCCATCAGATTAATTTTTAATGAAAACTCGAGTGTAAAAGGTACGTGGCGCGACGATCGGAGTTGAATTGTACATTATTTACGAAGCAATTTTGCTTTATGCGTGATTAACATCTCGCAAATAATTCAGTGGATTTTTCTGCTAAAACTCGTTTTGTCCTTCAATGCAACCTAACAATTAACTTTATTTTGAAATGATTGTTATTACTATGCCTGAAAATAATAATTTAGTGGATGGGAAACCCAAAAACTGTGCATTTGCTATTCTAAACCAATCCTGTAATTAGCATTAGGATATAAATTAATTAAAAGCCAAAAGAAATAATAAGGTCGCTTATTAATATTGTAATTGGGTTTCTAAAATAAAAAAGGAAACATTTTGCTCATTCGCTACTTAAGGTAAATTAGGTTTTAGGTTATCACGTAAAAATACTGTTATTATGTGGATAATGCATTGAAAGTTGTTAATTGCAATTTTATAATAAGTTAGTTTTTATAGCTAGTACAATTTGAATTGTGATTTTTCTTAGAAAAGTAGGGTGTTCATAAAATGTGTTGGAACCAACATCCACATCATTTTTCCAGATTTTTCTGATTAACTTAAATTTCCTGACCTGGAAGGGAAATTCCAGCATAAAATTGGTATTTAACACATTAGTATACATTCCATCAATACATATTCAGTATATTTCTCTCATTACGTTTTAAAATTCTTCCATTAAGAAAGCGGTAATTAGATGAAGCGTTACTTTTACACCTTCTCATTAATCCATGATTTTCTGTAAGGAAATGTTGGTTTTTTTTTTGCCCTCCATGCAATTGGAGTGTCCATTATCGGCGTTTGTATGAGTTCATTAGCGATGTTCATTCGGATGCCGGAACAAGACTGAATTAAAAGCTAAAAGCTGCGATTGTGCACTGGAGCACATATGTTACACCAATCATAATTCTTTCTGCGGTCAATTTAATCCAACTTATAGATGTTACAATGGATCTCACTTGGATTGTAAATAAGGCCAGAGTGCTGTGATGCACACTGACCATTAGACAGGAAGTGCAGTTAGCGAGGTATTTAGGAGGAATGCTATATGTATACATTTCAATGTTCATGTACAGCTTTATCTGCTAGTGTAGGAAAGATTGTTTTGGGATACACAACGTATGAAACGTATGAAAATTCACCAATATATATACACATTTTCTTATAAATCATATTGATCAACCGATTCTTTTTGGTCCATTATCCATTTTTTTTACTGGGCACCCAGTAAGGGCTAACTAAGGCGTTCCTTCGGGACCTGGGGCTCAGCCTGTCCTTTGTCTACATTTGTGTGAAAATTACACTTCAATAAATTACTTATAAATATGCAAGAGGGGATTATTCACCATTTTTTAAATGTGTTGACCCTAAATCGGTCAAAGTTTATCCTTTATATGATAAATAACTTTTCAAAAGCTTAACATGGATTATACATTGCTGGGACATTCAAGTTATACTTATGGTGCATATGTGGTTATGATCAGTCTTTGGTTAAATATGATTCAAATATGGCTATATATGGCTGTTCAAAGGTTACACACATGTATATGTGCCCAAAGATGGCTGGATGTGTGCCCAAAGCTGACTGTAAATGTGCCCAAAGATGGCTGTACATGTGCCCAAACATGGCTGTAAATGTGCCCAAACATGGCTGTATACATACCCAAATATAGCTGTATACATGGCTCGCTACATGCCCAAACATGGCTGTATATGGTCCAAACATAGCTGTATATGGCCCAAACTGGCTGTAAACATGTTCAAACTGGCTGTAAACATGCCCAAACATGGCTGCATACATGCCCAAACTGGCTGTATACATACCCAAACATGGCTGTAAACATGCCTAAGCATGGCTGCAAACATGCCCAAACTGGCTGTAAACATGCCCAAACTGGCTGTAAACATGCCCAAACTGGGTGTAAACATGCCCAAACTACCTGTATACATGCCCAAACATGGCTGTTGTTTCTGAATAGCTAACTCCCCCTGTAGATCTGCAAACAATACATACTCTCGGGTTCGTAGTGATTGCCTCATTACAGGGGCTTATTTGGAAGTAATGTTATATGTTCTGTACAAGTGTTTTTCAATATATTTCGATAAACTGCCCACAAAACGGCGCTAAAATTGTTGCCCCTAATGTGACCACGTATATATAGATGCTCAACCCTGGATTTTATGATTTCGTTTACATTTTTTAAAGTATTTTTCCATTGTTTCGTTTATTACGTTGTTGTTTCCCCCATCATTCCATCACCATTTCAGGTTTTTGATACGCTGTCCATCTTAAGTGTCCTGAAACCAAGAAAGGTGTATTTGTGTGTGGAGGCCCTCATTCTTCACTCTAAACGACTGTGGTATAAGGAATTATTATTTTGTGAAAACGAGGGTCGAGGCAGGCAAATGACCAATTGACCAGTGGCCATCTCACATCGCTGCCTGCATCTTGAAGAGTGGACAGAAAAGGCAATTTGCTCGGATGGACAATGAGAGATGATATCGATGGATGACCAATTTAAGGGGCAAGATAATGCAACGTGTTTTTCGCCATTATTGCGGAACCAGTAAAGCGAGAATGCCAAACATTGTCAATTTTAGCACAAAGGGATTTCAAATGAATTTTATAGGTCTCGAGTAATCTGATTGGTTCTTACCAAACGCAGTGTGTGTATACTGTAGTGTGTAGCCATACTAACGCATTCATGCATCGTTAATACCATCTCCTAGCTGGAGCGCCGTGAGTTGGCCTTTTCGGTGAATGGAACAAATGGCTGGAACCGATGGCATTCGTTCGGAAACTGACCTATGACCTTAAGCCTTAATGTTTCGTGAATTTCGAGCACCAACAAATGCCAAAACTTGCTAGCTGTGGGATTTGGAGAAGGGAAAGAGCTTTACTAAGAACATTTCATAATCAGTTGGCATTTGCTAAACTTTCTTAATTGCATCCCACATCTTAATGTTCAACGATGTGGCCTTTTTCATTCACACGAAAAATATAAAGGGCAACACTATTGAGTTTTAAGGGGATGCGTCACATTACATTTCATCGAATGCCTGCAATAGTGAAACTAAATGCATCAATAGTTTTACAACATTTAGCATGTTGTTTAATATACTTACTGCGTGCATTAATTTCAAACTTGTGTATACTTACCACCAGTTGGTGATCAGCCAGAGTGCTGTGACTATCAGTTGACGACCAAAAGATAACTAAAAAGACAGGGTTTTACCAGTTTTTTATGTCATTGTGTTCATAAAATGCTAATTTAGATAACATTCTGATTCATACTTTTTGTATGTATGTATTTATTATCTACAAAAAGAGCGAAAGATTTGTATAATTAATCTATAATATTATGAAATATCAATTTCCCATTGTTAACATACCAGGGCCCTATTCCACAAAAATGTACAAGTTACAAGTATATGGAGTTGTAAATTATGGAAATGTTGTATTGCATTCCACAAATAATCTCAGCAACTTGTAAATTATTAGTAAATGTGTACGATTGATGTCAGAAAGGTACAAGTCTAAGGTGAAAAGAAAATGGCGTCTCGAGAAAATAAAATGCTACTTCTCTGTGCTATTGAAGCTAGAAAGGGCATCATTTTTGGTAAATTTAGCAGCGATTTGTCAAAAACAGATAGTGATCTTCACTGTCACTGGACCGCATGTTTATTCAATTAAAAACGTTCTATTCCTATTCCAAATGATGTTTAATACTTAATTTACGAGTAATCATATACCTATAACAAATTCACTACAAGTTACGAGCAATTTGCTAATAGCAATACCTTTGTGGAACAAAACAGTCGTAAACTGACAAGATTTGCTCGTAACTTGTAAGGTATGGTCTAACAAATTACGATTGTACAAATATTATCTGTAGAACACAACAACTTGTACATTTTGTACAAGTATCGCTCCATACTCCTACAAGTACAAGACCATACTTTTGTGGAATAGGGCCCAGGAATGAATAATAATAATATAACTGGAAACATGCGTTGGCATAAAAAATTGCCTTTGATCAACATTTTAAAATTATAATAATATAATTTTAAATCAGAACACCGAATTTGGAACAGAGTTCGCGCATGTGGAACGATAGAACTCACGTGCTGAACGATAGAACACGCGTGCAGCTTTGAGTTATATATTAGATGGATATTTGAGGAAAATTGCTTTTATGAACATATCTGAAATACATTTGATTTGAAGGTGTATGAAAATCTACAAATTCATGTGCTTTAGATTTAAAAAGAATCATTTTGAGTAGCATTTCGTGTTATTCCTAGTTTATTTTTGACATTGCAAATTGTTGTTTTTGCTCATCTTCTGCACCTTCTACACTCCGGTATAAACACGTCGCCAACTATTTTTAACGAGCGTGCTTAATTTTGTTAATTAAGGACGTCCAACTAGCTCGAAACATCATTATGTCGCATGAATTCCTCATTAAAGCGAAGGGCTTTTGTATCTTGGTGGTGTTTAGTGGGTCTGATATTTTGTTGTTGAAAAGGCTACATTTCTAGCGCTGAAGCTGCTTGCAATTGCTGCATTTTGACCCCACATAAATGTTGAAATTACGTCTTATATAGTCACTGCTTCTTCTATAAAGGGCTTAACAGAAAATGCAAATTCATAATATTAATTGCGAGCAGTTTTCTCCCCTTTTCCCCGCTTTTATTACTCGACTTTTAATATCCTCCCAATTAAAATTGACATTTTTGAGATAGTCAATTTACCACGAAAGGGTTTAGATGCCCATTTAGTGGTTCAGTGAGCACTGTTTTCATTAAGGTATGAACGTTTTATAAGTTAGAAATAAAACGTATTAAATTTGACTTCGCAATCTTACGCGTATGGTTCCTCTTAAAATTGCTGTTAGCATTAAAACCACCTCTGAGTCAATTATTATAAATGATATTTCTTATGTAATATGCTGCCGAATTTAAATAAAAACCATGCCACCATCTACTAATTTTTTTACCCCTAAAATAGTAAAATAAACGTATGGAAACAGTGTATGTTTTGCTACTGACAAGGATAAACAAGATTGCCAGAATATGCTGTATTTTAAAGCTTTTTTTCTTAAAAAATATATGCGTAAAACGTTTTCTTTCTTTGAAAATTTGGTTGGATCTTCCGTAAAAAAGACGGATCAATGACAATCTAATCATTGGAAGATATTTTTTCCATTTCCCCAAGATCCTATAATATTATTGGAAATTTATGTAAAATATCTAATCCAGCGGAAAATATTCGATGAAAAACACTCTCATATAATGCTCTCCTTGAGTATTTTGAGCAGAACCACTTAGCATAATAATAACGATAGGCCTCATTAAACTATGGCTTCCTCGAGGGCAAAAAATACTTAAAAAAAGCTTATCTATTTGTGACCCCCAACTCAAGGGGTTAATTAATATTCAGTCTTTATATTCGAGCTAATCGATATAAGAACCCCGGCATCAAATGAAAAAAATGGATTTAATCCACAAAATTACCAGCATAAAACCATGGTGTAATCCGGTGTGAATGCTATGGCGTGATATCGTCCCTAAGATGATTTTTATATCCAGATTCACCACATTTTCTGCTTCACTAATATGCCCAATGAAAACAATCAACTTTCGAGGGAATTCACCTCCAAAATCTCATTTAAAATACTAATGGATACTGTACGTGACATACCAAAACTTCAACGGCCACATCTCTTAGAAAACACTTGCCATTAACTTCTTAAAATGATAAGTTAATCTTCGAAATAAGTAAAATTGTGGACTTGACTTAAAATTGTCGCACCACACTGAATAACATAATCTACATATGTAATCGAAATGGACATGTCTTTTAAGACAAGGAGAAATTTATAGCCATATGTTGAGAATATTAGTCAAAGGACCAAGTATTATTGAGAATATTAGTCAGAGGTCCTAATTTCATTGAGAATATTGGTCAGAGATCCTAATTTCATTAAGAATATTGGTCAGAGGGTCTAGTTTCATTTAGAATATTGGTCAGAGGTCCTAGTTTCATTAAGAATATTGGTCAGAGGGTCTAGTTTCATTTAGAATATTGGTCAGAGATCCTTGTTTCATTGAGAATATTGGTCAAAGGTCCTAATTTCATTGAGAATATTGGTCAGATGGTTTAGTTTCATTGAGAATATTGGTCAGAAGTCATAGTTTCATTGAGAATATTGGTCAAAGGTCTTACTTTCATCGAGAATATTGGTCAGAGATCCTAGTTTTATTGAGAATATTGGTCAGAGATCCTAGTTTCATTTAGAATATTGGTCAGAGGTCTTAGTTTCATTGAGAATATTGGCCAGAAGTCCACGTTTCATTGAGAATATTGGTCAGAGAGTCTAGTTTGATTGAGAATATTGGTCAGAGGTCCCACATTTGTGTGCCACACCCTGTAATTTGCTTGTGGCCTTTGGTTGCACTTTGGCACACCACGTTTCGTGTAGAATGATAATAGGGTAACAAAATAATGAAGCACTATATCTATCGTGGTAGACAAACACGCGTCACCGCAAATGAAATTAGCAGAAAAAGCTCTGATTTCAATCATTAGATTATGACGCTTCGCATTCCATCCGGTGCAGGTAACCCCATTGTTTTCCTGACCGCAGCATCTGGATGACCATTCATTAGCCTCTGTCCAAGGCCCTCGCCACCTTCGCAAATGTTATATAATAATTTGAAAAAGGGGTGGACACTCGGAATTGGTCATGGTGCCCCCACCTCATCAAACCTTTATAAATTGGACGGATTTAACGACCGTTGGAAGAGAGAATTCTCGACATCCATTAATGACTTCCACTATAGGACAATGGCTAGCATGCCTTTTTGCATTTAGGACTGAAAAGGTCCTAACAGGGTCATAAACCCATTGCTCAATGTGACAAAAATCATACATGTCCATGTGACACATGGGGCATTAATGTTGGGTATTATAGTGTTGGGCATTAATTGAGTACAATGAACGAATTTGAGTAACAAGTAAAAGAGTACTTGAGTGCAAAGAGTAATTTGAATACAAAATTTGCAAAACTATACTTAAATGCAAATGTACTTAAAACGTACGAGTACAATGCACTCGATTACAAAATGTACTCACGATGGGTGATTACGAATGTCCTCGCGCTTTAACGTAATCTGAAATTATGAGTACCGATGTAATAGAGTACGAGTAGAAATACTTTTAAGTAATTGAGTCGCGTTTAATACATTTGAGTAACTTTGAAACGAGGGTCATCCTAAAAGTTAATATGAATGCATCCTAATTTTTACATTTCTGTTTATGATGCTTTTGTTATCGGATGTACTTGTTCTTTTTCCCTTTACTTAACGTATTTATTGAATTAATTTTGTTGACAAGTTTGTAAACATACTAACACGTTTATGAAATAGCAATTTAAATTTTAGAAAAATTTCCCTATTACCCCAAAAAATTACACTTTTACCCCATTTGGGGTAATTTACCCCGGTTCCCCGACCGCTGCTATAAAGTATGATTCCACCGCAATCGTAATCAGTATTCCTACTCATGAGTACAACTTGCCCAAACTCTGGATTTAATGGAAAGCTAAGCATTTTTGAAAATTTATGAAAGGCCCCTATGCGGTAGTAGCAGCATAAAGATGGCCGCTTTCGCTGCTAGTTCAAAGACCCTCTCATCGGTAATGCTCGAATTTTTATGACTTAGTAGTTTCACACAAAGTAGGCTTTTAAATTTTTCCTTTCGGCTCTTCCAATCAAAGTAAACGACACCATTTGTAGGCTACTTTTCCCACTGAGGAATTTACTTTGTTTCACCATTTGCTCCGAGGTTTAATGAATATTGTGAGGGCATTTCATGGATTTTTCTTTTTCTTCAAATCGCCCGCACGTTTTCTAGCAATTTCAAACGGTTCAATATCCATTTTGAAGCCTTAAGGCTTGTGTCCAAATGGAACTTTCATCAAAGTGCTTTGAATGCGTAATATATTTTTTTAAATTTATAAAATTGATTTTAAAAGCGAGCATTTTTACTGCAATATTTGTTAGGTAGGGATGGCTCTTTTACATATATTACGTAAGGTTATGTTTATATTTTAAACATTTTTAAAAAATAATATAACCTACATAAAGGTTTCTCCAGGTTTCCCAATTTGTGTCCTAGTTTTGAATCTCCAATTTCAGTGTGCCGCGCAAAATTCAGATCTTTAGCGTGCCGAGTTGAAAAAAGTTGAAAAACACTATGCTGATGCATGCCGGTTTAAATTGTATCCGTGAAACTGATACTCTTTTCGTTATCTAACATCAATAATAATCTCCCCTCCTTGTGGTTAAACTTCTTTGTTGCCAGCATACAAGCCACCGTCCACCAGTCAAACAGCTACGCTTTAAAATTCTTATAAGCACGCTAAAATTATTGTACACTGTGAGTCCATATAAAAGTAGAACCCGATAAAATAATCAAAACTTGGTGAAAAATGCTTCGATTAAAACAAAATTTGGCACTTGCATAGAACAATAGTGTAGGAACAAAAATGAGTTGTAAAATTTGTTTAAAACGCTCCATTCTTTGATTGACGAATCGATTCCACGTCGGTCGAGTTCAATCCAAGTTTTCTTAATTCGTAGTTTCGAGTCTTCGATACTATTAATCTTCGATTTGTAAGTCTTTTCCTGGAGACCTCCCCAAATTTTGTAGTCCCCTGGATTTGAGCCCGGACTTGAGTCCTCTTTGAGCACGGTGAGCGGGCGCACTGCACCGTCTTGTTGAAAAATGAAAAAATTCGAGATTTGTCCCATGTACTAAACATGTTTTCGTTTCTACGCTATATATTGTTCTACGTAAGTGCCAAATTTCATTTCAACCATGGTAAAAAAAACAATAGAAACCAATAGAGATTTCTATTGGTTTCTATTGTTATTTGAACACTTTATTGGTTCTATGGTTCCTGTATTGACTTCTATTGGCTTTTATGGTTTAGCTGTTTTGACTGAACAATAGAAAACAATTGAAAACAATATAAAACAATTGAAACCAATAGAAATTTTCTAATGATACCAAAATAAAACGTTCCAAATAACAATAGAAAATAATAGAAATCTTTATTGGTTTTTTTTACCAGGGAATCGAAGCATTTTTCATGAAGTTGTGATTTTTTTTATTGGGTGACGTTTTTTATGACTCGGAGTATATATGATGAGATGAGCCGAGACTCATAGTGTCAATAATAAACCTCATTGTTTTAAATTGTTCATCGACTTTATGGGCAGTGTGTAGAAAGCCATGTTTTATAATCGTGCATGTTATCTAGCTTTATGTGGCCTCCAACTAATTGATTAACAATATTTAACAGTTTTATAATGGGTCTGTGGCTAAAATCAGACATTTTACTAGCATTAGATTAAAGCAGAATTTATGCCAGAGATTGCAAATATGCTAATGCCATGTGCACAAATAATTACTTAATTCAACAGTCGCAATTTGCGCTGTGGTGGGTTATGGTATGCATAACCGATTATTTATAAGGCATTCTGTAAATAGCGAATATTCGCGCTTGAACTCAAATTTCGCCCTAAAAATGTACATTAAATGCATTATAAATGTACTTTTAATGATGTACTTTGACGTGGACAATTAATGGCAGACTTAAATTGCTGTCAATTTGGTGCGTTAATTGTGGATAAGTTGTGCTGAAAAATGTTCCAAGTGCCCAAAGTTGAAAAATGTTTCACACATTGGCTAATGATTCCAACCACACTTTATAGCCCGGCCTATTTGTGATTTACTTTCCTATTTTTTGGACAAAATTCTCTGAAATCCTCTTTTATGCTACAAACAGATGTGGTGGACAGTTGGTTTCCACTAAAGGAACTTGTCAATTCAATTCGAGTCACTCGAAATGTCCTCAAACCTCTAAACCCTATTTTATTTTAAACTGGGAAATATTGCTCGTATATACTCAGAAACGAAATATTGATTAGTTTCATGTCATAAAACTACTTGAGACATCTCAACTGGATGCAATTACGCAATATTATTACACATCATTAAATCATCTAGGGTGAGAAAAAACATATGGACCATGTATGGCCTTTGTTAAATTTGGCAAGACCAGAAAATTGTCCTATATACAGGCATTTATACCCCATATATGGTCAAATGGGATGCCATATATAGACATGTGTATACATGGCTATTTGTACATTCATAGATATGCAGTAAATACATGAACAGTGAAACCTCGGTTTACGAACTACTCTGTTTACGAACAATTCGGTTTACGTACACCACATGTTGTTTCGCTTTACGAATGATGCTTCACTTCACGAACACATTTCTCTGGACCACCAATCAAAGGTCCGAGTTTATGCAGTTGTTTTACTAGTTTCAGCAGAACATCTTTTTTACGAATAAGTTTTACGAAATACGAGAAACATCAAAAATGTGTTAGAATTTCCGAGGGTTTAAATTAAAATCGATATTAGTTTCGAGGATATAGCCTCAATTGCAAATATGGCAAAAGTTGGTCTCTTTTTTTCTCCACGCCAATTGCAAATGCAATGGATGAGAATCCATCGATGACGTCGATTTTAGACTTAAATCATATAATTAACAACAAAATAGAGTAGAATAATACACATTTTCCTGATGGAAACAATGTTTGTTAAAGTAAATTTCTTAAAACAGAATTTGCGAATGAAGTTGTTTCGCAGCAACGTCAGCATGGCGACACCAGTGGGTTGTCTTTATTTCGTATCATTTTGGAAATCATGGATGTATATATATTAAACTGCTTTCTTCTAATATTACTCTTATTTTTATTTCCTGTCTGTATTATTTCCACACATAAAGGGGGTGCACAAGCAAAATCCAAGCCCTATACCTGCCATGTATTTTTTTCAAGGACAAATGTGAGCAAAGTAATACAAATTTTCACAATAAAAAAGTGTACTATGATCAACCATTTTAAATGAATCCAATAGAGAAAATTAAAAAAAAAATTGCCTCTGTAGTTTTTTTTTTTTAAATTGTTTTTTAAAACGTGTGTAGTCCATCATTTTGATGTAAGGGGACAGCACGCGTCTTGACAATTCATCAGTAAAAATGGAAAAATTATTTCTTTATTTAAAGACACCCCAAGCTTTTTCCAAAATATATATAGGTCACTTAACACATGCTTCTTAATTGTTAATGAATATTTCTCGGACAAAAAACAAATTATTTTAATTTACATGAATTGCAATGAGAAAAATTGACAGGGTCTAGGAACGGATTAAATTCGTAAACCGAGGTTTCACTGTATTTCCTTTCCATTTTTCAAGTGTAGACATGGTTAGTGCTGAGTCGTAAGAAGTTGGCAATACTCGCGAACGTAAGAAAGTGCGGATTAAACGGAGTGCATTGCATTTTGGATATGTTTTCGTCCATGATGGAGTTTCTGTATACGTATATGGTACATGGATTCGTTATCTGTTCATGGATAATTGTATATTTCCGCGGTGCTTTTATGCCACGTCTACACTCGCTCCGACAACCGTATTCACCGGGTATAATCATCCGAGCATATATATATATATATATATATATATATATATGCCCTACACGTGGGATTTGCACATATTGCAATGTCAGCATCGTGTCTTGTTGCAAACGTGTTTTGCAAGAGTTTCAGCCATCGAGAGCCGATGCAATTTCGTGTTTTCGTAGTACGCTATCTCACTTCTTCTTCCCTTCCACACTGTGTACATGAGAGGTTTAATGCAGCCACAATTTCCTGGAAATTAAGCAAATGGTCGGATAAATTCTCCAAACAGGAATTTAATGCTTCTTTTATTTGACAATCAAGACTAAAGTCTGATTAGCTATTCTGTTTCTCCCAGTGCTTGTACATCAGGCTCCTCTTATCAGTGCCTAATCCCTCTTAGAAGTGCTTCATTTCCTTTAACACTGTCAGGACACCTTTTGCTAGGCGCCTTACATAAATCCCTTAGGACTACGAGGACCATTGCTACAGAATCCGCTTTCTCATAAGTAGGCCATCCGTTAACAGATCCCCCTATTAAGCGTTTGATTTTCACTAATTTTAGCAATGATTTTCTACGATTAAGATGACTGCAGTTGGTCCAGAAACAAGCAGCGTTGCTAATGACTCAGTGCGGCGATCTACTTTTTGAGGCACACTGATGTTTAACACTAGTGTGCCGCCAGGGGTCCACTTGTGTGCCGGAGAATTTTGTGGGAGGGCCATTCAAAAAGGACGTCCACGAAATTCTGGAAAAAAATTGATTCCCCTCCAATGCCCTCTGTTCACACAGTGTCCATTTTAGCCAAGACTCCCCCATCGGTTTTTAACACTTAGTGTGCCGTCAGGAATTCACTTATGTGCCAGGGAGTATTGTGGGAGGGGCCATTCAAAAAGGACGTCCACGAAATTCCGGCAAAAAAATTGACTCCCCCTTCAATGCCCCCTGTCCACACAGTGCCCATTTTAGCTAAGGCTTCCCCATCGGTTTTTAACAGTAGTGTGCCGTCAGGGGTCCACTTGTGTGCCGGGGAATTTTGTGGAAGGGGCCATTCAAAAAAGACGTCCACGAAATTCCTGAACAGTGTCTATTTTAGCCCAGACTCCCCTTCTCTCATATGCGTTTTTAATTATTTTGAAAAGTAGGGTGTCCAGAAAATGTGTTGGAACAAACAAAGGCTCATTCTCTAAATTTCCAAGAACCCATCTCACTACAAATTTAGGCATAGTTCGCAAGGTTTTATAGATTTAATTACATTTGGGATAGGGGCACATTTGTTGGTGTCTACTTTCCCTTAGTGGACTTCCATAATGGCTCCCCCATCTCTCCCCCCCCCCTCATGGTGTCCGCATGCCAGAAGACTCCCTCTACCCAGCAGATTTTTTTATTATTTCATTGATGAAATGAGAAGGAGAGGAATTTAAAGAATTACTCGGTTATGACAGATTTTTAAGGATCTATTCCGGTATTTTTGTGGAAACATTTGTGGTAAATTATAATATCCGTTGATATTGCCCTTGAGAGACAAACATGTATATATTGGGAGTGTAAAAACATCTATTCTAAGACGCACTTAACCGTCACCTAAAAACAACTCAAGTCACGTATTGTCCAGAAAACATATTTGGATACATGTGGTCACAGATTTTGCTGAATTGTACAAATATATTTAAAGAAATTTGTTTTCTTAGAATGAAAGCATTTTTATTTAGTGGTACAGAAATTAATATGCGTCTTAGAATCAATGTCGTCTTAGAAATGAAAAAATTGGCCTTTCATATTTATTCAAGAACGAAAAATTTAAACAATACAATCTATATAAAACGTATTTGCTCAATAAAGTACTGCTTTGTGATGTTAAAAGTATAAATGAATTTAATTACTTGTCAATTATTCCCAAAATGCCAAATATTTGGTTATTCATTGTAGTTAGAATGAGATCAGTAGTTTATGTATGCTTAGGTAAAAGCACGTAGCCTGTTGTTGTAGTCTTTAGGGATGTAAGATCTATTACATGTTTAGATCTGTACAATAACGTTGAAATGGAGCTTTTGAGACAGTTTATTCAACTGGACCCATTTCCTAAATGGGCTTGTGCAAACAAAACCCTCTCAATTTTAAAGTAGGCAAATCCCCGTAATACTGTACAGCGATTTAAAACATGTTGCTGAATAATCAATCTTATTGATTGGGTTTCTCTTTTGCTGACGACATATACATTGAGGGGAACTTATCCAATACATTTCACAAGTGTTTCTTATCCTTTCATATAGACCGTTATTATTTGCAATACTTGTTTAAAAAAAAATAACAGAATTGTAGGCCTTCCCCGGTTCAGATCATGAACGTGTTCAGATCATATGGCTAGACCAGAATTTTGACACATCTGGACATATGGCCAGGGCTACTTGTATATTTCCCAGTTATTCATACATTTCCTACAATATATCTATGCATGGCCATACTCACGGTGTATGACTGTACTCATCCGGTGTTTAGCCATCCTCACCGGTGAATGACCGTACTCATTGGGTGTTTGGCCATCCTTACTGGTGTATGACCATACTCATCCAGTGTATGACCATACTCACCGGTGTGTGACCGTACTCATCTGGTGTATGGCCATACTCACCGGTGTATAACTGTACTCATCTGGTGTTTGGCCATACTCATCCGGTATATGACCGTACTCATCCGGTATATGACCGTACTCAGCAGTGTATGACTGTACTCATCCGATGTATGACCATACTCATCCGGTGTTTGGCCATCCTCACCGGTGTATGACCGTACTTATGGGATGTTTGGCCATCCTCACCGATGTATGACCGTACTTATCGGATGTTTGGCCGTCCTCACCGGTGCTTGCATGGCCATACTCATCTGGTGTATGACTGTACTCATCCGGTGTTTGGCCATACTCACCGGTGCTTGACCATACTCACCGGTGTATGACCGTACTCGTCCGGTGTTTGACCATCCTCCATGTCTGAAAATATTCATATGATTGAATTGTGTAGTATATTCGAAAATTGCACTGTTTAATTTCTCATTTCTTAAAATTAGACCTGAAATTAATTGGACAACAACTCTTTAAGTGATAAAACAATTTTTAACCTTATAATTAATCGTTGCCACATCGATTTTACGCGTTTTGCAACTTTGGAAATTATACATATTGTCTTTGAATTGCATGTGGGCTAAACGATTTTGGGAAATTGGCTCGAGTCCTTTGTTTCAGTTAGTCAATATCACTTAAAACACAATAGATGTTGTAGTCTCGCTCCCAGTTGTCGTTGTCCTGGTAACTCGTTATTGTGAATTGTTACAAATCGAGCCTAATAAATGTTTCCATATATCAGACTATTGGCGAATTGTTATAAAGTTTGAAATAAAACGTGTTTTTTGTGCAAATTTGCAAGTTATTTTTTTCTATAAAATCGACTAGTAAGCCCTGATAATGATGTGTAACCTATGGTTTTATCTTACTAAAATATATACTTTGTCCCAAAAGCATAAAGTTGATATCGCCTAAATTGTTAGTCTGATAATAGACACTTAACGTCTGCATCGGAAATCCCAAATGCCCTAATGCCCTAGAGTTTTAGTAAATAATATAGTTTTGAAAAGCTAGTGACTTAAGGGATTTGTGATCATTGTCTACAAAAAACACATTTCATTCAAATAAATTTAAATCTACAACGATTTAAACATTTCAGCTACTCGTACTTTTGAAGTTTTAAACTTTTAAAATCCTTAGCAATTGACAACAGGACATAAAGGGCCATTCGAAAAGAAAAAAAGCGTCATCAAGAGAGGGATTGGTGGTTGAGGAGTCGTATTTGGTGATTGAGGAGCCATATTTGGTGGTTAAGGTGCAATATTTGGTGGTTGAGGAGCCATATGTGCTGGTTCAGGGGCCACATTTGGTGGTTTAGAGGCCATATTTGGTGCTTGAGGTTTCTTATTTGGTGCTTCATGGGCCATATTTGGTGCTTTATGGGCCATATTTGGTGTTTGAGGGACCATATTTGGTTCCTGATGAGCCATATTTGGTGCTACATGGGCCATATTTGGTGGCTGATGAGCCATATTTGGTGCTTCATTGGCCATATTTGGTGCTTTATGGGCCATATTTGGTGTTTGAGGGACCATATTTGGTGCTTGAGGGGCCATATTTGGTGCTTGAGGAACCATATTTTGTGCTTGAGGGGCCATATTTTGTGCTTGAGGGGCCATATTTTGTGCTTGAGGAGCCATATTTGGTGCTTGATGGGCCATATTTGGTGCTTGAGGGGCCATATTTAGTAAAACATAAACAATATCTTGCCAATGATGGGTTATATGCCCCAACATGAAATGCCAATTATGAACCATAGTTAGATATGCCCTAGCAGGCCATACATGGGCATGACTGGTTAAACCTGGCCATTTATATCCAGATATGTCCAATTACTGGTCTGGATGTTGAGTTATCTACACATCCATGTCCCATATTTGGTTTTTCCACTGAGAAAGTACTGCTTTCGGATCCATATTAATGAATGACTCGACTACCAGTGTTTAATTAGGAATTCAACCATTCGAGATGGAATTTATATACATACGTAGTAGCGTTGATGTAACGTTTTCCTTTAATAAGCCTATAGTGCTGTCAAGTTAAGATATTATGCTTTGCATCCGAATACTCGTTTGTCCTTACTTCCTGCGGTTTCCTGCAAATCATCCGTCACTTCCCTCCTTTTACCCCAAATAAGCACGTTAAATAATGATATTTATAAGACCACACGATGGTTGAGCGGCTAATTCGCAGTGGACAGACAAATGTGAGATTCACGTCATCCTGATTCGTTTGCTTCAAAAATGCTATTTCCCCCTATTACATTTTCTTGTTGTTGTTGATGATGTTCACAATGAGAATTTCACGCTTGCCTGCCACTCCCAATCTAATTTGCTCCTCTATATTCGTCGGAGTTTACACGAAACGAGAGAGAGAGAGAATTTATGTGGTCAACAAACTGAAAATTTAGCATATATATATTCCCAGCCACAACCGAGAAAAATAAACATCCAAATAACCTCTAAGATGGGTTAACTCCAAATTCAACATGAGGTGGAATCGCAAACCTTAGAAAACTGAGAAATCAAGTTTTTGTTAAAGACATTTTGTTAGTCGTATTTCTAATAAATAATATATAATATTCTAGCTTTACATTATTATTGTTATTTCTTTGATATTAAGATAAAATTACCCCATACAAATATCTCGGGAGGAAAAATTATATATGGACATGTCTGGGCTGTATTTAACCCTTGATGGACCATATATAGCAGAGTATGATCCATATTTGGCCATGATGGGCCATATATAGCCATGTATGGGGCCATACTTAGCGTTTGATGGGCCATATATAGCCATATGATCCATATTTGGCCCTTGATGGGCCATATATACCCATGTATGGGGCCATACTTAGCGTTTAATGGGCCATATGATCCATATTTGGCCTTAATGGCCCATATATAGCCATGTATGGGGCCATTCTTAGCGTTTGATGGGCCATGTATGGGCCATACTTTACATTTGATGGGCCATATATAGCCAAGTATGGGCCATACTTGGACCTTGAAGGGCCATATATAGACATGTATGGGCAATACACGGGCGAATATGGCCTTGCATGGAGATATATGGGAGAGTGTGGCCGTACCCGGCCAGTTATGGACTTATCTGTCCAATTACTGGTCCACTGAGGTTGAATGATCTAACAAAATGGCTTGTAAGATTTGATGTTGGTACAATTCGGACTTTTCGTATATTCATCAACTTGTGCCTACATGTAGAAAAAAAACCGATTCTGAATATTTTAAACAACGATTTGTAAGCACATAAGATAAATTTATGTTCACCCTGTATATGCAAACACTTAACAAATGCAAATCTAATCCAATTTCATCTTCCTCACGAAACACTCTTATTCGCAATTTCTCCCCCATTGTAGAAATGCATGCAGTGTAGAAAAACGTCAAATCGAGGAGAAAAAAAACCTTAAAACTCATCTGTTGATTGGCCCAGTTGTGAAAAAATGTAAGAAAACGCAAATAACGAAATACGAGTGTTCTTGTAGTTCAAAACTAGTTTTGAGAATCAATCGATATGCGAAAGCAGAAGATACATTGCTCCTGGTTTCCACATTTTTTATTATTTTTATTTACTAGAAAACAGCAAAAAAACGTAAAAAAATGATGAAAACCTTTCCATTTTACAACGAAATAATCTCGTTGTTGAAGTTCTACGATGTGTGTTTGACCAAAACCATCAACTGAATAAAACTGAATAAAGGATGACCAATGGCCGTTACAGACATGGAAAGATGATCCTCGTTGAATTAAAATGTGAACACAAAAAAACTTTTGAAATTGATGACAACATTTGGTAATCCAATCTACTTCTTACGCTGATGGTTCTCACAAGACGAACATTTCAGACAACACAAAAAAACATTATCTTCAGTTGGCAGGACGGTATTATGGTGTTTGTGAGCGAATATAAGTGCATAAGAATGAATGGTCCATGCCATCTTTATAGACAAATGGTGGGAATCGCACACTTTTGTACAAGTGTGCCAAATAGGCTGTCTTAATTCTCACACAACAGTGCATTGTGGGTGGTGGGGGTGGGAGAGAAAATTAAAAAAACATCCCTTTTGTGGTGGAAAATGTCGTGCTCCCCATTCTGGGCACCTCACATCACATGGGCATAATAGTTAGCAAATAACCAGGAAAATACACACTTGATTTTCAAAGTTCTAAGTTTTCAGTTGCCACAAATATTCTAAATGCCCCAAACGCCCAAACTCAATGGAAATGGGCACCTCGCATCACATTGGCATAATGGTTGCCAAATATTCTTGAAAATACGTATTTGATTTTCAATGTTCCAAATGTCCCACATGTCCCAAATGTTTCAAATGCCCCAAACTCCCAAATTCAATGGAAATGGGCACCTCACATCACATGGACATAATATTTGCCAAATATCCTTGAAAATACATTTCATTTTCAATGTTCCAAATGCCAAAAGTCAATGGAAATGGGCAACTCACAACACAGGGGTATAATATTTACCAAATATCCTTGAATATACACTTGATTTTCAATGTTCCAAGTGTTCAAAATGCCCCAAATGCCCAAAGTCAATGAAAATGGGTAACTCACATCACATGGGTATTCTATTTACCAAATATCCTTGAAAATACGTATTTGATTTTCAATGTTCCAAATGTCCCAAAAGTTCCAAATGTAACAAATGCCACAAACGCCACAAACGCCCAAACTCAATGGAAATGGGAACCTCACATCACATGGACATAAGTTACAAAATATCCTTGAAAATTGATATTTCATTTTCAATGTTCCAAATGTTCCCAATTCCCCAAAGTCAATGAAAAATCGATTTGTAAAAAATAACATACAATACATTGCATATTGATATCATGTAAAGTACATATACATATGTGTAGTCATGTAACAAATGTTATGGATATCATTCAGTGCTCAAGTGTATGCATGTTTTTAAAAAAGTACACATATTTCCAATGAAAAGGAATAAAAAATAACATCGTAAGGGGCCATTCAAAAAAGACGTCCCCGAAATTTCTATTATATACAATATATATTTCATTAATTTAATGTTGTTCCACATGCCTGTTAAGAAGCATGGCGTAGAGTGACGTCACATTTACACGTTGTTGATAGTTGAGAGGAGCATTTTGAAAGCATGCAAAGAGACCCCTACGAATTGCATGAATAATTTGCGAAGAAAAGATTTCGTATTTGCTTTTTCTTTCAAGTTTCAACTACGGTATTAAATGAAATTACTCGAGATTGGAGAGAATTAATCGCAGACATGCATCCAATTAAAATAATCTGGGTTTACGTACCTATTCATGTGACTAAAAAGGTTTTAAAAATCTTTTAATCTATAGAAATGTATGTTATACTGAAATATATTGATTAAAAAAAAAAAGAAAATGGGATAATAACCCACGCAAAACTATATATGAACTGAATTTTTTTAAGCATCTTTTGATCTTTTCTACAAAATTTGGTCTTAATTTTACAACTAAATGATCACGTGTGATCGATTATACCACTTGTCGTATTTTGAATATTTTGTATATCTCCCAATTCTCCTCATCCTTAAGCAGATGCTTGAGTATATGTTTGATTGTGAATAAGCTCTTGAAACCTAGTCCAGTTGTTGTTGTTGTTGTTGTTATTATGATTATAGATTGAGCCCATAGTCCGTGTATTGTTCAAGTTATTGGTCATTTCCTCACGATGTGTATGCAGTGCAAACAATTGGGGCGAGTGCGTGTGATTTTTATGGGAGATTCAAAGAGGGGGAAGTGACGTAGGGGCAACCCATCCCTTCGATACATTGTAAACGGCCCATTTCATTTGCAATAAAAAGATTTATGGGCGGTCGTGATGGAGATGAAGCCAAGTGATAAAACATCCCTCCCAACTCTGATGAAACGTTGCCACCAAACTAGCAGCTTCCCATACCTCCTTCTGGTCCCAATCCATAAAGAAAATTCATTGGTAGCGCCATCTGGGTACTAACATGCAAAGGGGCGCTGATTTACTCCCCTGCCATTAACGTGTTTGTGGCTATGTACAGGTTGCCTCTCCTTCCAAACATCAACAACAACAGCTCAGGTTGACTCGAATCAAAATAACATGGCAGTGTCCAGTCTAGACATGGCATTTATAGCCATATATACACTTCTATATGTCCAAATGTATCCAATTTAAGGACAAGCCATATATGGTATGGAATAAGCAATAAACTAAATGTTTTATGTATAGTACATCTTCCCAGTCCTTCACCATGGTCCAGACATGTTCGACTAACGGATCCTCCGCCACACATTTTGCCGAACTCTCAGATGCACATCCACACGTTTTGACCAGTGGCGAAGCGAACATATTTGGCGCCCCCTCCTCATTAGTGGACGTCCATAAAGGTTTTACCCCCACCCCCTCCTCCTCCCTGTCCACATGGTGTCCACATGCCAACATGCCCTGACCCCCGGTGCGGAACTTTTCTTGTGACCCTCCACCCCCCGTGCGGAAGTTTTCTTGTCACCTCCCTCCCCCAGTGCGGAACTTTTCTTGCCTCCTCTCTCTATTCTCTCCCCCTAAAGTGCGCAAATTTTCTTGTCACCCTCCTTCCCCCTCCCCGTGTGGAACTTGTCTTGTCACCCCTCCCCCTCCTGTGCAGAACTTTCTTGTCACCCTCCTTCCCCCGTGCGGAAGTTTTCTTGTCACCTCCCTTTCTCCTCCCCCTCCTGTGCGGAACTTTCTTGTACCCTCTCCCCCTAAGGTGCACACATTTTTTTGTCACCCCTCCCCCTCCGGTGCGGAACTTTCTTGTCACCCTCCCTACTCCCGTGCGGAACTTTCTTGTACCCTCTCCCCCTAAGGTGCACACATTTTTTTGTCACTCTTCCCCCTCCGGTGCGGAACTTTCTTGTCACCCTCCTTCCCCCGTGCAGAACTTTTCTTGTCACCTCCCTCACCCCCAGTGCGGAACTTTTCTTGTCTCCTCTCTCAACTTCCTCCCCCCTCCGGTGCACAATTTTTCTTGTCACCCCCTCCCCCTTCCCAGCGCGGAAATATTCTTGTCACTCCTCCTACCATACAGGGCCATTTTCCCTCTAGGCAGTCATTTTGTCACGCCCTTAGAGATTCCACCCAACGGGACCCGCACCCCCTTCTAACGTCACTACCCCCACCTCTTCTAGAGGACGTCTTTTTTGAATGACCTCCCTAAGAAGCTGCAGTACTTCCACGAATGAAGTAGATTGTGCGTTTCAGTTGGGAATAAAACTTTTGTATAAATGCTGTGGAAAAGTAAAGGGCACCCTTAACGAATCATGTCTCTCTAAAATCCCTGGGGTAAAGTAGAAATGTAGTGCGGTATTCTCTCTCTAGTTAAGCCTACATATTTCACGAGTTTATGCATCTGCAACGTATTTATCCTTCTTCTTGGAGGGGATTTGTTGTGAAGCAGTTTGACGGCGCTGATTAGTCTTATTAATTATTATTTGCTGGTTAGGTTTTAATGAAACTTCTCTCTTGCAGTGGATTTCTACGGATAATTAAAAGCTTTTAATTTGCTTTTGCGCACACAGGGCTCTCATCTGGCATAACCCTTTTTCCCGCGATTAAGTCGTTTGGCGTGCATTCAATAAAAACTAAGCTGATTCATTATATTTCCCCTAATTTAATATCTGACTGGCGTGTATGCCCCATGTGCGAGCTAGGACCCATAAAAGCGGTTTTCGCTTGTTTTCGCATGAATCTCATTTCGGCAATTAGAAATTTCGGTGGAAGACTATAGGCCACGCCTTTTCGCTTTCCTATATAATTATTGCTATAAAATTACTAATAATAATCGTAGTAATCTCTGCTGCCCTTTATGGCAATGTCCCATTTGTTTTATGCTGGGATGAAAATTAACCCCGTGCTATTAAGCATTGGTTTTGTGGGCTATGCGGATTTTGTCGAATTGGGGGAAAACTGATTTCTTAAATTCTTGTTTTAATCACAATAAAGGTTCTGAAAATCTTGTCTGTTTAGTGAAACTTACAGAAACTAATGTCATTTGGAAAATTTGATGTATGTAAGATTTGGACCAAAAATTGGACAAATCTGGACATATATTGACACATAAGACAATAAAGTAGCCTTCTTAGGGGCCATTCAAAAAGGACGTTTTCAAGAGGGTTTAGGAGGAAGAGGGGTGTCTGCTGTCGTGTGGACAGGGGGAGGGAGTGTCTGCTGTCGTGTGGACAGGGGGAGGGAGTGTCTGCTGTCGTGTGGACAGGGGGAGGGAGGGTAAAGCCATTATGGACGTCTACTGTTGATGGTATTTTTCAGATTTTGGATTTTCTGTTTAAGTTTTAAATGTCAGTATTTTTCAGATTTTGGATTTTCTGTTTAAGTTTTAAATGTCAGTGAAATAGCCATTCAAAGAGGACGTCCTCAAGAGGGGCAGGGGCGAGGGGTGTCTGCTGGCATGTGGACACCATGTTGACAGGGGGAGGGAGGGGAAAGCCATCATGGACGTCCACTGATGATGGTATTTTTCAGTTTTTGGATTTTCTGTTTGTTTTAAAAGTCAGTGAAATGGCCATTCAAAAAGGAGGTCCTCAAGAAGGGGTAGGAGGGGAGGGGTGTCTGCTGGCGCGTGGACAGGGGAAGGGAAAGCCATCATGGACGTCCACTAATGATGGTATTTTTAAGTTTTTGAATTTTCTGTTTGATTGACTTTTAAAGACAGTGAAAGCGGAAATGGACACCGGAAGAAATGTGTCCCCAATCCCAAATGTACTTGAATTTTAAAAAATCTGGGAAAATTCGGGAATTCTGCCTAAATTCGCGTTAAACACCAATTTTATGCTGGAATTTTCCCTTCGAGGTCAGGAAATTTCAGTTAATCAGAAAAACCTGAGAAAATGTCGTGAAATTGGTAGCGAGACCGGTGCTTGGAAATTTATAGGATGGGCCTTTGTATGTTCCAGCAAATTTTCGGGAAACACCCTACTTTTGAACAAAATTAAGGACGTCTATGAGGGGGTAGTAAGTCTGGGGCTAAAATGGATACGGTGTGGACAGGGGGTTGGAGATGGGGGAAGGATGAAATTGTGATGAAATTTCGGGGACGTCAATTTTTAATATCCCTTCATCCAGACTTATGACTATTTATGGCACATGAAATTCCAGAAATAACTTCTAAATCCTGGTTTGCATTTATTATTGGTTTATTGTATTAATGGATCGATCGTTTTAAATTGTATTTGGAAAAATAACCCCAAAAAAATACATTGAAAAGCTCCAGTCAACAATTGAGTAATTGTTGAAAGTATTATTCTGTTCATCTTTAAATTTTGTTCACTTCACTGTGTTGTCAGATTGTTGTTGTTGTCATAGTTATATCCCTATGAGGATGTTAGTTTCCAAATCTCGTCTTAGCGTGATTTTAGGTGAATTGCTCAGAAACATATCCTGGGCAACTCAAGTCAACTGAATGCACTTAATTCGTTCGATGGTGGGGGCTTCTATAAAAGAGGGGAAACCTTCAACGGCCTGTAGATCATGCCAGGAAATGTGCAATCGTTTGACAATAATTCATGTAATTAGAAAAATACGCATGCGCACTGACGACTTGTTCTGGGTTCACTTTGTGTAATAAAAACTTAAGATTAGGCTTGTTTTTTGAGCAAAAATTTTCAACTCACGGCACTCGAAAGTGACTCATTTTCCATGCACATTGAATAAAAAACCAAGATTGTCAAGGCACACTAGAAGTTTTCTTCTACGAGGGGCGGTCAAAATGTGTTGCATATTCGTTTATTATTCGAAAACCAGATATCGTACAAAAAAAACTGAAATAGCCAGTTTAATGAGAAGGAAATTTGCTATTTTTCAATGCAGGACCCGAGTTTGTTGACACATTTATCCCAACGTTTGATGAGATTGTTTCTACCCCTCTCGTAAAATGCGTCATGTTGGCTATGCAGATATTGCCGAACTACAAGTTTCACATCATCGTCTGTTTGGAATTTTTGACCACTCGAGTGTTCCTTTAGTGGACCAATGAGATGGAAGTCACTCGGTGAAAGGTCTTGGGGCGGTATGGCGGATGTTTCGATGTTTCCCACCCAAACATGTTAAATTTGTGGGCTGTGGCATGGGCAGAATGGGGACTTCTCTTTTTGTCAGTTACAGTTTCGCGTCGTTTCTTAAAGTTTAAACACCACCTCTGTACCGTACTTCGTGAAACACATTTATCACCATAAAATCCTATTATTTCACTATAAATTTCACTCGGTTTTATGCCTTTCAGCACTGAAAAACGAATAACACTTCGTTGTTCCTCTCGCGTGAACGCTTTCGAGTGAGGCGCCATTTTGTTTTTGATAGTTTGTTAGAAATTTTGCATGAATTTTGGCGCCATGTAGTGAGATAAAACCAAAATTTCCTGATCTTTAAAATGACTATTTCAGTTTTTTTGTACGACATCTGGTTTTCGAATAATAAACGAATATGCAAGACTTTTTGACCACCCCTCTTACTTGTAATTAGTATGAAGCTACATTTTGACCCTCTAACAAACTTTCACGGCACACTAGTTGTAAATTAATTATAAAGTTTGTTAGTTAACCTTTGACTCATCAAATTTCTAGTGCATGAAATCGTTGATTATATTTATTCGTGCTTTTGATTAAATATTAAGAAACACAACAAATCTTTGGCTTGTTGTCGTTTTCGTGGAGCATCGCTGTTATTGAAGGGAAAAACTTGATATAAAATTAATTAAAGCTACAAACTCACTCTGAGATATTATTATTATTATTATTATTATTATTATTGCCATGCGTTGGTTGCATTTACATGGATCTATATTACAGGATTTGCTTCGAGCCATTCGCTAAACTTAGGTTTGTATTAAATTTAATGATTTTTACGACCCCAGGGCTCCGTGTGCTGTTTTCAACGCTGATTAATTCTTGCAAATTTTTGATTGAATTTAGCTTAGGGTGGCCTCATAAATTTATTTACTTTTATAGGTGACTTCTGCGAGAGAAAATATACAGCGTGCTTCCCTAGTCCCGGTTCAATTTATATAGGGACATATTATATTTCCGTTTATGAAATTTAGATGACTGGAGACATGTAAGAACACGTTAACTTGAAATTCAAAGATAATAAGTACATATTCTTTTGATGAACTTGGGGATTAATAGAAAGTGGGATTTATCTACAATCATGTCATATGACAGTATGTGTATAATATCTGAGATTAATATATGGTATCTCTATTAGGGGTGAACAATTAATTACCCTTGGCAATGCAGAATTTTTAAATTTGTAAAATTTCTTGATTTATGGGGGGATGGGGGGAGAAGGGGGTGGTCAATTCCCCTTGGCAATTCATAATTTCATTATTTAAAATTTCTTGGATTTTGGGGGATGATGGGGGATAATCGGCGCCCCATGGCAATGCAGAGTTTTGAAATTTGTAAAATTTCTTGGATTTTAGAGGATGGAAGGGGGTTTAATTCCCCTTGGCAATGCAAAATTTCGAAAATTGTACAATTTCTTGAATTATGGGGGTAATGGGGAGGGGATTAATTCTCCTTGTTTCGTAAATTATGGGGGATCAATTTCATGAATTATTCGGGGAATGAGGCGGGGGTTAATTCCCCTTTGTTTCTTGTATTATGGGGGGGATTAAATTCCCCTTTGCAATGCAGAATTTTAAAATTTGTAAAATATCTTGAATTATGGGTGGATGGGTGAGGGGGGTTCAATTCTACTTGTTTCTTGAATTATGGGGAAGGTTAATTCCCCTTGACAATGCAGAATTTCAAAATTTGTAATATTTCTTGAATTATAGGTAGATGGGGGAAGAGGGGTTCAATTCCACTTGTTTCTTGAATTACGGGTGGGGTGGTCAATACCCTTTGGCAATGCAGAATTTTGAAATTAGTAACATTTCTTGGATTTTAGGGGATTGGGGGGTGGATCCAACCACCTTGGCACTGCCATGCCATTTTAACTACCGGGGTGCTACTAGTTTTACAAAGCTTAATTCACCATGGTAATCAATTTAATAATAATGAATTTCACGTGTTTGAAACCCAACAAGTTGTCAGTTTTTCTTATCCATAACACCAAAAGTTTTCGTTTAAGACTACAACAATTAAAGCAAATGTGTTCATTCAGTGTATTTGAGTGTCCTAGTTAGTGTTCAAGAGCCCTTATCTCCACATACATAAGTGAGATGACTACGAAATTTTCCTTTCTACACTCTGAATCCAAAACTCGTTTCATAAGTTGTTTTAAATGTTTCATCGTAAAATCTACGATTTGAAAGGAGAGAGAGCGTATTTTGGACATGTGTAAATCGATGAAATCCCTCTGTTTTCTGCATTTGTAATTACAGAAGGCGTCTTTGATGATAAATGCAGATCCATGCATAAGTTATTGTATTTTTTCTTCTTCTTCCATCTATACTATTATGCTATTTCTCTAAACAGCTTTATACAAATGCATAGCACTAAAATTTGGTAGCTATGGCAATGTTGCTGCTGCTCTCTCTTCCTATACACTACTTATTTTTGCAATTCAACGAACTAGAACAAATTAGATTATATTAAGCATTTCAGTTTATCAGGAATTATTTCTCTCCCCATTTCCAAATGCAATGCTCAAATATATATGCTTTAATCGGGCAAATCTTTACAGGTATTTTGCATAAATGTCTTCTCTCCTCACTCGGATTAAACTAAACTGCATTTGCAGTCACGATCAACTTTAATGTACATTTTATGGAAATCCTGTTTTTTTATTTCTCAGATATTCGACAATCTCTTATTTAAGCAACTTCTTTTACTTTTTTCGTAGAATTTCAATGAACTATTGATGTACTTGTGCAAACAAAAATTTATCAATAGTTTCACTATACGTTTTCATAAATAATGCACTTAACTATTTTTGATACGTTAAAGCTCTGTTTAATAAAAATGTTCAATTCATAGCATAAAAAATGGAGTTTAAATTTTTAGCTGTATAACAATCGAATAGGAAGCTAGAATTGTCAAGGCACATCGTATGTTTTTCTAAGATCTCATTTTCTCAATGAAACAAAGAAAAATCAGGTTTTTAATAAAATAATCTCATCTCAGATGAATATTTTTTATAAAATAATATGATCTCAGATAAAAAAAATTGAGTCATAATTGTCACGGCACATCTTTTTCCAGAAAGAGATTCCTCATTTTCTCAATGAAATAAGGAAAAATCAAGTTTTTAATAAAATAATCTGATCTCAGATGAACATTTTTAGTAAAATATGAACTCTGATTAACATTTTTAGTAACAATCTGATCTCAGATGAACATTTTTAGTAAAATGATCTGAAATCAGATACTATTTTTGAGCCATAATTGTCACAGCACGTCTTTTTTCTAGAAAGACTGTTCTCATTTTAATCTCAATTAAATAAACAAAAATCAGGTTTTTAATTAATAAAATAATCTGATCTTAGATGAACATTTTTTAGAAACATTTGAACTCTGATAAACATATATACTAAATTACTATGATTTCAGATGAGCATTTTATGTAAAATCTGATCCCTGTTGAATACTTTTAATAAAATTTTCTGATCCCAGATGAATATTTTTAATAAAATAATCTCATCTCAGATAAACATTTTTAATAACATTTTCAATAAAATCTGATGTCAGATTAACATTTTTAATGTTTATAATTTACAATTTGTGTGTTCATAGAAAATACATTTTTCATGACAACATAAGTGTTCAGGTGAGTGAATCTTTATACAAAATTTGACATTATGAATGCAATAATAGTGAAGAAGAAGAATGGTTTCTCTGAAACAAAAGATTGTCGGTGCAAATGGAGAAACACCAATTTCAAACAACAATATTTTGTTAACTCTATCGATCAATTTGTTCGCTTGAAACAGGCAAAAGTTTGGCCTCTCCAGCCATATCCAATCAGTTTGTCTTCACGTCTGACCAAACTTTATACAGTCTTAATAGTCTCTCAGAACATTTATTTTTGTTTCTCAGAAATTGAATTCGGCAATATAGACATACACGTGTTCGAGGGGTTTATATTTTACATTCAACTCTTAAGTTGGTTTTAAATTTTTTTTTCTTCGTTTGTCAACAACTTATTTAATTCCTTCGTTCCCAACTAAGTTTTTATTTCTATTCTCTCTTTTGTACTACTTTAATGTCATTTTATTCTTGGCGTTTGTTATGCTTGAGTGTGCACTCTGTATAAGAAAATAGGCCACCAGTTTTACATTTACGTGTAAATTTGAATAAATCTACTACTTGGCGTCAATCTACTAAAAATACAGTGTTTACTTGAATTCATAAATTACAATTTATTTTGCTTATACAATATTATACATCATTTGAAATTCAGCTGTGGTCTTTGTTAATTGTTCTTGAAATTACAATTAGCGAAATAGATGATACTGTTAAAACGTTATTTTGAAAATTTATCATTCAAGAAATGTTTATATAAAATAACAATTATGCTAGTTCTGGACGATAATTTAAGGATAAAATGTCATTATTGTTGAAAATTAAGAATGGAGAGATATTAAGGGCCATTCAGAAAAGATGTACCCGAAATTCCTTCAAAAATTGACCAAACTTCCTAATCCCCCTGTCCGCGTGGTGGCAATTTTAGCCCAGATCCTCTTACCTTCTGTCCACATGGTTATTTTAGCCCCGACCCCCGACCCTCCACCCCCTTTACACACGGTGTTCATTTTATCCCTAACCCAACTTACCCCTTTTCCACATGGTGTCCATTATGGCCTATACTTCTTCTACCCCTGTCCACACGGTGTCCATTTTAGCCCATACCCCCTCTACCCCTTGTTCACGAGTTGCCTATTTTATCTCTGACCCCCCCTTGCCCCCTTAACCCTTGTCCACATGGTGTACCCCTTATCTCCCCCTAACCCTACCCTTTTTCCTCCCCCTGCTCCTACCACATTTTCTCCCGCCTCCTACCCCCTTTCCTCCTCCTGCTCATACCCCATTTTCTCCCCCTACCCACTTTTCTCGCCCGGCTCCTACCCCCGTTTCTCCTCTCCTTCTACCCCTTTTCCCCACCCTCCTCCTATCCCCTTTTCTCCCACTTCTCCTACTCCCTTTTCTCCCTATGCTCCTACCCCGTTTTCTCCACCCTCCTCCTACCCCCTTTTCTCCACCCTCCTCCCACCCATTTTTCTTCCCCTGGTCCTACCCCTTTTCTC
>JAQGBW010000423.1:0-42834 GCA_034698625.1 Julus scanicus | reverse complement strand
TGTTTAAGACGAATTTCAAGCATAAACTAGTGTTTAACACGAATTTCAAGCATAAACTAGTGTTTAACACGAATTTCAAGCATAAACTAGTGTTTAAGACAAATTTCAAGCATAAACTATTGTTTAAGACGAATTTCAAGCATAAACTAGTGTTTAACACGAATTTCAAGCATAAACTAGTGTTTAACACGAATTTCAAGCATAAACTAGTGTTTAAGACGAATTTCAAGCATAAACTAGTGTTTAGCACGAATATCAATCAAAAAATAGTGTTTAACAAGAATTGCAAGCATAAACTGGTGTTTAACAAGAATTTCAAGCATAAACTGGTGTTTAAGTCGAATTTCAAGCATAAACTGGTATTTAACACGAATATCAAGCATAAACTGGTGTTTAGCACAAAATTCAAGTATAAACTAGTGTATAAAACAAATTTCAAGCATAAACTAGTGTTTAACACGAATTTCAAGCATAAACTAGTGTTTAACACGAATTTCAGACAAAAAATGGTGTTTAAGAAGAATTTCAAGCATAAAATGGTGTTTAACAAGAATTTCAAGCATAAAATGGTGTTTAACACGAATTTCAAGCATAAACTAGTGTTTAACACGAATTCCAAGCATAAACTAGTGTTTAACACGAATTTCAAGCATAAACTAGTGTTTAACACAAATTTCAATCAAAAAATGGTGTTTAACACCAATTTCAGACAAAAAATGGTGTTTAACACGAATTTCAGACAAAAAATGGAGTTTAACAAGAATTTCAAGCATAAAATGGTGTTTAACAAGAATTCCAGACTTCTCAATATGATAATTCAAGCGGATTTCCCGACTTTCAAGTCTGTTGGACACCCTGACAACATCCCTAAAACCATTTGATGATAAGATCATCCTTGGTTATACTTTTAATAATTCAAGAACCACAAATTTGTAGTATTGATAAACAGAAATACAAGCATGTATTACCAAACAGTGACACTAGCCAAGCTTGTAAAAAACCATCAAGGATAATAAAAATAAAAACAACATAACCAAGTACTTAAACAACAATAGCCACAGTGTCTCGCAACAACCACAACAGCTCTGGCAACTCTGGAAGCAAGGGCCAACCGACAGACTAATTTATTTGGGTTTTTTGTGTGTCTATTTTCAGGCGCATCGCTAGAGAAATACGACTCAGCAAGGAGCCATGAAATCTCTTTAGGACCTGGCAATAATGGCGCACTTCAATTAATAATACAAGGTAGGTAAGGTTAAGTAACCACTAGGGGAATAGGGTCAGCTATTTCCAAAGTTAAAGACAGTTGTTATGAGGTTGAGAGTCCCTTTAGAAGGCAAGATCTTTGACAATGGAAACACCTTTCAAAAGACACTCAAGAGAGAACATCAATTATCTCCAAACATCCTCAAACATCTGATGTTTTGAAACACTGATCATCTCTTCAGGAATTCAGAGGTCGACATCCCCAAAGACAGTTGATATTTCTCAAACTTCAGAAATGATCCCCAATACATTGTCAACTTTCTCTTGACAGTATGGTAACCTTGCAAGTTAACAGTTTGGTTTTGTTATATTGTTTCTAGCCTATGTGGACAGTATTTTAAGGGATATCCAAAACGATGGTGGGACGTCCAATCAACCAGAAACTGCTTTTGACGTCATCAGAGAACGGATGGCTGGCCTGCACCATTATTTAAATCATCATCCAGCACTAAGACAGAAACGGTTATGGATTGGAAGGGATCAACCAGATTTTGATCCGTATATCTCGGCCGATGTCAGTGTGAGTCAATTTACTTTATAGAATTGCACAAAGCAGTTGGACTATTTGAATTTGGCCCCACATATGGTGCACATGCGCAGTAGATTCAAGCAGCACTGAAAAAGTCCACAAGTTGAGTGTCTTTTGTGAAATGGGCACAAATGCAGCTTGCATAGGCCTGCCAAGATAGACTGCAAGATCCGTTTGTTGTTAAAACCTCCTTTTTTCTCCAGCACTTCTAAAAGCCCCATTGCAGTTAGCTCCAGCTAATTTGTCCAACAAACTGGGTCAGCACATGTACAAGAGCCCCCAATTAACTGATTAAACTGAAGACAAGTGCGAAATCTTGGGGTCTGTTTGAGTACACCTAAAGCAAATAATTGCATTTCTAACACAGAAAAATTGCACAAAAAAACATTTTTATTTTTGAAAAATTGCATTTTTACCTAAGAAAAAAGCACTTTTACTGCAAAAAAAATTCATTTCTAAAACAGAAAAATCACACTTAATGCAAAAGTGCAATTCCACTTCTATATTCTGTGTTTGAAATTTGTAAAACTACTTGGATTTAGGAAGGGAGGGACCTATTCCCCCTTCCCCCCATCTTACGGCCTTAGAATTACAAATGGGTTGCATAAAACTGCATTATCTAATTTGGCTCTTTGCTAAAAAAACCCGCTAGGATTCGCAGAATTGCGAAGAAGAGGAAAAAGGACTGGGGAACATCAAACGTCAGTCTGACAAAGACATTAAGAAGAGCATGTACAAAAGGCAGAGGAACATTTTTCCCGCTGAAGAAATATGTGGCACTGAAAGGTATGTATACAAATACAAATGCCAATGGATTATCCACACATATAATTGAAAATTTCCTAAATCTCGTTTTCCCCATGAGAGAAAACATTAATTAAGGTTGCAAATGCAACTTCCTTTCGTATACAATCAGTAGATAAGCATCACAACATTGTGAATTCGTGTATTCATGTCGAAATGAAAAATCGTGTGAACAACACAATGAAAAACAAAGTTGAATTTAGAAATTAACTTTGAAATATAAACTAACATGTTGTTACTTGTGCTATATGCAATCGATGCAGTATGTTTACATAAGATCATGAATGTGAACTTAACTATGGAATTTACGCATGGGGCCCAGTAAATTTTATGGAGAAAATTTAAGGATTTTCAAGGACCTCTCCCACGATCATTTACCACCATATTTTACCAAAACGTCTGTAAAGTTTTTCATAGAATTTTTTAGATTATAATTTTTTAGCCCAAAAACCGTTGTTTTTCAGTTTTTTTGCAACGTTTTATTTACAACATCGTGTGTTTTATGACAGATTCTGAAAGAGGACGTCACCTACGTTAAATACGTGAAACCACTTTGAAAATCTAGCCATAATTCACCGAGATACAGCGTTTTGAAAATGTGGGGGTTGGAAGACGATGAGGGGGTGGTTCGATTTTCGTCAAAATTTTAGAAACGCTATATCTCGGCTAATTATTGCTCGATTTTTACATTTATTCGTGTTTTTGAAGCTAAACGACGCGCTCTTTCATAATCCGAACTCATAAATTCGATTTTCCAAAGGGATATGTCAACAAACTGAAATGCAAAAACAATGGTTTTTGTGGTTTGTTATAACATTGCTTTTTGAAACCCATATATACGGCCTTGCAATTCACAAACTTTTAATAATTGTAGCACATGTAATTACATGTTAGCTTTGTTTTCATAATAAAAGGAAAAGTGCGTTTCATAGCATGGGGCGTAAAATCCACTTAAATTGTTACAAACATCAAAATATTTACAGGTTGACAATCCCAGATTTAAGGTCTTCAAAAAACAACACGAGTTAAAAGCATTAAAACCACATTTTTGCATTATCGTTTTAATTGCAGGCGTTGGGAGTTAATTAATTGGACGACGGATTTCTACGGTCACGACGTGGAAATTGTCCACACTGAAGAATTTCAACAGTACGTGTTCATTTACCGGTGTGTCGCAGAACATGGACCTTGCTTGGGCATTTCCCCCTTGTGAGTCTTTTAATACATCTATTTTTTTTTTCATCATCATTTTTCTTCCCCACCAACGTGCTCACAACTCCCTCCCTCAAGCATTTCTGGCATTTAAATATAAAGTGAATTTCGTAGAAGTTCCTGTTGCTGCAGGGGAGTTTCAAATGATCCGAATTACAAAACAGTCCCTAGTGGAATACAGAATAGACACCAAATCAAAACTATACTTTCTTCGGTTGATATAACAAAATGGAGAAATATGAAGGAGTTATTTCTAAAAACAACTGCAATACTATGTATACGTTAACCAGAAATGGTTGAACCAAATGGGGCCGATAAAAATACTGTAAAACACATTTCTCGTTTAATGAGTTTATCCACATATGACCTTTTCAACGTCTCCCTTACGTACATTTGCCCTAGGGCCATCAGAAATCAGAACTTCCATGTTTTCTTACATTCATACTTTGATTAGGCCCTACTGTTTACCATGTATTTATTGAGCTTATTCAATGACCCCAATTTTTAAAGAAACAATCCCAGCATTTGCCCATTACTCGCAAACTCAAGGTACTCTTCCCTTAGTGAGTATTAATGTAGCATGTGTTTAATAATATGCTGTAATTATAATTATACAATACAATATGTAATTTTACAATATAGCATATATAATTACACAAATTTATCCATGTCCTTTATAGAAATAAATCAGAAATCTAAGTTTATACAATGATGCAAGTTGTTTTTCATGTAAGATAACTTCCAAAATAGACCTCAGAAAAAGAATTAATGCAATCAAAATAGCCATCTTGGAAAAGGCAATGAAAAATGTTCATACACCGCTGGGTGGCGTCAAACAGGAATAAGGCCTAAAATAAGTTATTAGTCATAAGAGCGTAGAAATGGACGATTCGTATATAATATTTAAAAAACTACATTTTTCTTTCCAGGTACAATTCCGAGTGCGAAATCAGGTACGGCTGGGTAAACATGTACCACAGGCGTGTGGATGTACCCAACGCAGCGCCACAGTGGGGTTTCGTGGCAGTACCACACCACTGCGCTTGTAAAATTACGCCAAAGTTTATTCCAAATAAAAAATAAGTAACGACAAAGAAAGAGAGTGAGAAAAAAGAAAAAAAAAAGGAGGAAAGAAAACTACAGCAAATAAATTTATTTAATTAAGGCAGTTAGGGCTTCGACTTCACATTTGGATAAACATTGATTTCGTTCCATTTTTTGTCGTCTCCTCGTCCACGTACCCTCCTATTCCGCCCACTTTTCAAATTGATTCGGACATTTGCCATGCATATGTTGTAAAATAAGGTACCCTCCAACTCATATCTAGTATTTCTCCTACCGATGTACATAGTTCTCGGGTCCTCGCTAGCAAACCTTTTTATGTGCATATGTTCCCTCCCAAATACTCCTGCTACTACAAGGCAAATCAGTGATGTGAATATTTACAAGTTGGTTACAAATTGTTTTTAGTCAGTAAAGTCAATTAAATTTCAAGTTGGGATGTCAACGTGTTTGTTAATGTGTCGCATGTAATCGAAAAACAACAACAACAAAATAGGTTATGTAAGCTGTTGCACCGCCATGTAAATCGCAACCGGTAACCTGTAACTTCCGTTACACGCCGTGGCTGAATTACATTATACTTATTAGAATACTGACCAGTGGCGTAGGCGATGATGTTTGGCGCCCAGGGCAAAACACCCAAATTTGTATCCCCCCTACTACCCATATTCGCGCTCTCCCCATCCTCCACTACCCAAATTTGGCGCCCTTCCTCCCCCCCTCTCATTCTTCACCACCCAGATTTGTGCCCATCCCATCCTCCACTATCTAAATTCGCGCCCTTTTCCCCATCCTTCACCATCTAAATTTGCACCCTTCCCCTCATCATCAAAAGCAATTTCTGAAAACATCCCTTTGGAAAATCGAATTTTTGGTTCGGATTATGAAAGAGCTCGTCGTATAGCTTCAAAAACACCAATAAGTGTAAAAATCGAGCAATAATTTGCCGATATACAGCGTTTTTAAAATTTTGACGAAAATTGATCACCCCCTCATCCTCTTCCAACCCAAACATATTCAAAACGCTGTATCTCGGTGAATAATGGCTAGATTTTCAAAGTGGTTTCACGCATTTAACGTAAGTGACGTCCTCTTTCAGAATCTGTCATAAAAAAACACGATTTTGTAAATACAACGTAGCCAAAAGCGGACAAACAGCCGTTTTTGGGCTATTTTCGAACATTGCATTTCAAAGTTGGATTTTTGACTTCGGATTATAAAAGAGGACGTCATTTATTTTCTAAAACACCAAAAAGTGTGAGAATGGAGTAAGAATTAGCCGAGATACGGCGTTTTTTAAAGATTTTGACGAACATTTACCACCCCCTCATCGTCTTCCACCCCCACAAATTCAAAACGCTGTAGTTCGGTTAATTATGGATATATATTCAAAGTTTTTTTTTCACTTTCTTTAACGTAAGTGACGTCATCTTTCAGAATCTGTGATAAAATATGCAATTTTTATGGCCAAAATGGTCCACCCCAAGATTCTGGACCCCATATCCCCAAAATGTGAGGAAATGCAGCAGCAATTTATAAATATTGTACTCGTCAGTACTTCGCAGAATGAGTGAATTCGTTATTTGTATAGATTCAGCTAGGGTTGACTGAATCTTGACTTTTATTAGCTGATAGTAACAAGTTATAAGTGGGAGATCTCTTGACTATTGTGCCATTTAATAAATGGCTTTGCAAGGCAATCAAGTGGCCATATCTGGTTTTTATCGCGAAGACGTTGATTAAATACCTTTTCTTTGTTTGATATCGTTATTTTTCGCAATTTTCGGATTTTACATAATTAAAATTTGTCCCTTTAGTAAGTGTGGTCACGAAATGGAAAAACCGATTTGGATAGAATTTATTTAAATGAGCTACGTTTGCATTCAATCCAATCTCGTCATAATTATTTTAAAAAAACTTTTTTCCTTTAAGGGCCTTAAAAATTAAAGTTAATATAAAGAAAAGTTTTCGTAATCTTCGGATTTTACAGAATTAAAATTGTTCCCTTAAATTACTGTGGTCACGAAATGGATAAACCGATTTGGATAGAATTTATGTAAATGAGCTACATTTGCATTCATTCCAACTGCAACACGTCATAATTCTTTCAAAAAAATGTTTTATCTTTCTAGTAAGGGCCTTAAAAATTAAAAGTAACATAAAGAAAAGTTGTTTTTACCTTAATTTCAAATCCAAGAGGAATCCAACAACACTACTACTGTTTTATCACGCAAAATTGTCCCGTTTTTGAATAGCGTCCGACAGTTTCAAACTTCCAAGACAGACTAACTACTTTAAGGTCAAATGTCCAAATAAATTAAACTAACGACGCTGTGGTCAATATCCGAGGGCATCTCATAAAATACGTTTTCCTGCATACATGTCCCCACATTTAAATTTGTCAATAAATAAAACAAGATTCAATAAATATTGTTGGATTAAATTTATTAGCAATTGGTCACAATGTCATTTTCCATGCATCGAATTGAAAAATGAAATATATATTGCAATATACAGATAATAAAGATATTCGATGAAATTACATCTTCGCGATATAATCGATTCAGCAGGCATAAATACGGAGTATAAATTAATAAAAGTATACAAATTGAGTAAAATAATTATACTGTATAGGAATAGGATTTGACTTTTTTGAGTAATTCGCGAACATTCGGTACACGAAAAATTGCACGTTATCGGTTTCGGTAATGGATCTAAACATTACAAAATATTTTGATACTTTTTTTGTCTTCGATAATACTGGTCTAACGTATAGCTGGATTTCTAATTTATCGTATTTTTTGCGAATTTGAGCCGGTCCCTATCCGATAAGAGACTCTCGCAAGCTTTATAACATACCTCGCTACTAGTACTGAACATTTTTTAAAAAAAATTCAAAGTAATACAATTTGTAATAAAACATGATTGGGCAAGCACATGAAAAAGGGTAAATTACCAACTTTTGGAAGATGGAAAATAATTCCGTACAGAAATATGGAATAAATCGACACGATTATAACTGCGGCCGATCTCGGTAGGTGGGTTATGGAATACACATTTGGAATTTCTCATAAATTTCCATGAAGCGCCATGAGCAGACATGTTAATTGCATGAAAGTTGCATTGGTTAAAGACTACACAAACACTTAGGGCCACTAGCATGTGTGAAACCACATTGCATTTCTTATTGGTATTACTACAATTGGATATGATTGGGCTACATTTTTATTGTCATGGTGCCGGCAATGGGTCCATTTGTCAAATGTTAGACCCCTTAATTTCTGTGACCTAGGCACTTGTGTTGCCTATTACAACTTATTGGACATAGTCGCTACATAGTCAAGTAGCATAGGTAAGTTGAAGATGATGTTATCAGGAAAATTTCAAATAAAAAATACGGTAACTAAAATCAGGAATCGCACCAGATGGACACGCGCGCACTACAACCATCGATCATCGCACAACCGTGAAAAATGTTTTGTAAAAATAAGCACAATGGATTCCAGTTATTTGGGGCCAAAATATTCGTAAGTTCCATCCAAAATACTATAATGCACACGCAAACATCTCGTCTCAAGATGTTGTCGGCAATTAGAGGTTCCAAAATTCCAGCAGGATAATCTATAATGGAATATTTGCCAAAAAAAAGTTTATCCAAAGTACTAAGGGTATCTTGTCCCAGTTGTTGCTGGCCATTTCCTCGATTGGATTTTTTTCCTACGAGAGCTGTTCCCCAAACAAGCGGAATCCATAGATAGCGGACAACGCAAACCAGAAACAAGGGAAAGTTGTCCCAAGGCTTTCAAAAAACGGATTTTCAACAAAATCACAAACAACTTGGTGCACATGTGTTAGCCATGCATAAAAAATGATGTAATATCCGGAATACAATTACATCAAGAGCATAATGGTTTGCCAAAGACTGGTTTCCCTCATCAGCACATGTTCAATCTGGTATCGTAATGGAACATAGTGAAAACCCTCAAAGTTCTGGGTGGAGTAATTTCCACAACACCATAATTAATTAACACCGGCAGATTTAGGATGCTGAATAACACTCCTGTATGTTTATCGGATCCGACTCTTTAAAACCCATCATTGTCCAAATGCAAATTAGGCACATCATGCAACATTACCCTTTTCATTCCCAAAATCAAAGTACTCTACTTGCAAAGGCAACCAATAGAATAAACAGTTTTAGTTTATAAATGAAACATTAGTGGGAGTGAACTTCCTAAGGAAATGGGTTTGTTCTAAACTCAAGGGCATAACGTTTCGAACTAACCGGCACTGGAACTGCCGTTATTCGTGACACGACTAGGCATCTTTTAGCGTTGAAATGTTCGATCGATACAATTTTCACAGTCAAACCACGGCATCTTCATGCAAATTTTCATGTATGCTAGAAATAAAGGACCTAGCCATAATGAAAATGCCATACAAATTGATTGGCCACTTTATTTGAGACACCTAACACATTCTAAAAATTGCTGTAATACGCAACCACCAACTAACGAAGATGTCCGGAAAATGTTTCTCTTGGGACCGGTGAAAAAATATGTTTTTAGACAGGTTAATTTATACACTGGTTCCAAATCCGGCGCATTTTATGCTTTTAGAGAGGTTATTCATTTACACAGGTTGTACTGTATCGACTTCTGTAGGGAAGTCAAGAGCGGACCATTGAAGAATGGAACAAGCAGATAGAAGGACAAGAGTTTGGTGTAAGCAGTACGAGGCAAATTACAGCAGTACCATGACAGTGCCGGATCCAGCACTTTGGTAGCGTAATGGTGTGGTGGTCGTTCAAATCTTATGTCACAACTTGTTGAAACGGTTCTGAATACTAAGTAAAGTACAAAAGAGTATTAATGAGGTGTCTCTGACAAAGTGGCCAGTCAACGAATGTCACCAGATAATGCTGAACCGGAATAAGGCTACAAATGCGGCCAACATCGATACTACAAAGCACAAACAAGTAAAGTAAGAAGCTTGCAAGAAAAGGATTAGTATAGCAAGAAATAAAATTGAGCATATGTTTCGGTGTTTAAATTACATTTGCAAGAACGTGTCCGAGTGTACTCGAGTGGGTCGGTTTTAAAATGCGTGGATTTAATTCCAATTTATAAGTCCTGTTATTTTTTGGTTTCAACTTAATAAACGATATTATAATAACAGATTTACACAGAAAAAAATCTTTAAAATAAATACTTCTCAAAGATTGGAAAACAATTGAGCAAATTCGGAAAGTAAAAATTTGCGGAGAATGACTAGAGTTGCAGAATAAAATTCAATACACTGTAATTGTGGCATTGGATGAAAAATCGATAAACACAATATGAAATTATTAAATAGGATTTAGTAAAAGAATTTGTTAAAACTTTTGCAAAAGAAAAGCGAAGCAGCTAAACCAGTTAATTTTCTTTAGCCATAAGGCTTGGTTATGCATAACATTTTTTTTTTTAGACTTCATTTTTTGAATTAATGAGCTAAGTTGAGGTCAAGAATTCTGGAAAAGACAGATGAACGCAATTGTTACCGTAGAATACGAAAAAGGCTTTTTAGAAAACTCGGAAGAGCGCAACACACGACTAAATATCACAGCACCCTTCAATTCTTTGGTATTAATTAAATAAATTTGTATAAATATTTCTAAGTTTGCAAAATCGAAGGGTGAGGGATGTCGGGGAAATCGTAAACATGTGATAATATAAATTAGCTAGCATATTTTACTAATTTACGAAACTGATGTTCGTTAAATAAAATGTTCTGGCATCACTTTTCGGCGACCATTTTATCAAAATGCATATCATCGCAAATTTTAAATTATTTGAATTATGTTATGTTTTTGTCTTTAAATACTCGGGCATTCCGTAATTGTCAGAAATTTGTTCGTAATTACGGAAATGGGAAGTACGACGATCAATTTTTCCACAAATTATATATGGCATATTTTCTGCTCAAAAATACATAATTTTTTGATCTGCACAAGGTAATGACTATTTATCTTGCCTATAGAAGGTCCGAATGACCAACATATTGCCCTAAAACCGGGATAAAGCTCCAATAAATGAAGTATCAACACATTTGTGCGTTAAAATGTGACATTTGGGGAGTTTTTGGACTTTGTCGTCAGCCTAAATCATCAAACCACACACGTGCATTACAAATAACCCTAATTAAAAACGAACCTTTGGTGTGGCAAGTCAGATAAAGAGAGCAAATTTCAGGGGAATACCTCAGGATGCATAAGTACTCCCTCTAAACCTAATCGTTTCTATAAACCTGGATTTCTTTAAAGGACATGCATGAAATTTTGCATACATGCGCCTTTGTCGTTCAAGCATTAGTATAGGAGGCATTTGGAGTCAGGCACAGGCTTGACCGCTACATCCAAAAATTCTAATCATCCCCGATAAAAAATTCCATCAGCTTTTTTCCTAGCCGGCAAAAAACACGGGCAAGACGAAGAGCTATTAAATGGTGCACTGCACCGAGAAAGCTACCAAAACACGTTAGAGAGACCGAAATTGCGACAAGTTAAAGCGATATTTTTTTTTCTGCCGATTGTGTCGACATTTGACAAAACACGGTTCAAATTCACTGATCCGAGCGCGCGCGAGAGCTAGGAAAAAGGATGGAGGAAACCATTAAAATATAATACAAACTTGACCATCATGGATTGAGCACAGAAATAAAAAAATTTAGCCTCCAAAAGCAGGAGAATGGTTTTACAAAAAGACAGGCACTGAAATGGATAGGGCCAGCTTCACTGTCCAAAACATGCAGTTAAAAAATCAACCCAAACATGTCTGGTATTGGAACTGCGCTGAAGCCCCATCCATTTCCAGGAACGATTTCCTCGAAGACCACGCTATCGAGTCATCTGATGCAGTTCTATTGCTAGAAAACCTATTTTACTCTTCCTCCTATTAGAAATTAAATAATTGCAAAACATTCCATTAGTCATTACAAATAGACGAAATACCTCATTTTGCGCGCATCAAACAGAAATTCTCATTTAATACGGAAAGTCGGCTATATGGATTTTTTGAACAACATTGACTTAGAATTAACTAAACCAAAATTATTTGTCAAAAATACCACTTTCACGTAAGCCAGTTAGACCATTTAGGAACCATATAAAAAATTGAACCCTACCCCTGTCCATTTTATCCCAGACCCCGCCCACATCATAGACGCCCTTAATTTTTTATTTTTTTTTTAAAAGCAGGGAGTCCACATTTTTTGATTGAACATACAAAGGCCCATCCTATAAATTCCGGGACATTTTCCAGATTTTTCTGATTAACTGTAATTTCCTGATCTTGTAGAGGAATTCCAGCAAAAACTAGTGTTTAACACGATTTTGGGCATAATAACTAACTTTCCCGACGTTTTAAAAATTAAAGTATATTTTGGACTGCACGCATGCTTTCTGATCTTTAAAACTCAATTAAACAGAAAACCGAAAAAGTGAAAAATACCATCGTTAGTGGACGTCCATAATGACTTCCCCTCCCCCGTTAAACAATACGCTAGTGTACTTACCCATTCCTTGATTTCAACGCCTTCCATTGCATCCTGAGGCAGATCTCCATCCTCAATGGCCATGGTGGCAAACAAGGTATTTAGCTAAATCAGGAGATCAACATCCATAATTAGCATCAGTTTACTCTCGAGCGCCAAATCCAAACTACTCGAGCGACACTCACGTCAGCTTTTCCCTTCCTAAGAAAGGCGGGTTGGCCCAACGAGCCTCTGTCTGGAACTTCCGTCGCTTTTGGGGACGGTTTAGAATTGTTTTCGGTTACTGGAAAAAAAATGCCAGTCAATCGCCGAGTAAAAAGACGGTGAGAAAAAGTACAACTGATCTTACATGCTTTCATTCCGTCAGGCTGCAGGCTAACGAATTTAGGAACCTTGTCAGCCCCAGAAAACCACTCGGCACTTGTCATGGTGTTCTCCCACGCAACGCGTGTCAATGGAAACAGATCGTCCTGGAAGTATTCGGTCTGGTGGATAAAAAGTCGAAAATGAAGGCAGGAACTAACAGACCTTTAGGTATCGGGGCGTGTACTCGCCTTGACTCTTGGAACTGTGAAAGATAGAGGTTCGATGGTTGTCGGCGTCAAGCGCAAGGCCCTCGCAAATTCCACATCTTTCACGTTGCAGACGCATTTGGGAAGGAAGGCCAAGGCCTGGTGCGAGGTTGGACACTTGTGATGGGACAATGGAAAAAGGTATGGATGGTCCGCACAAACTTCATAAGCAAAAATGGTGGAATCGCCCTGAAAGAAATTGTTGTTGTTGCGATACACGTATTTCGGCAATTTTTCGCATTCGTTACCAGATCTACAAAAATGCACGGAAAACCCGAACACAACTTACCTTCCCGGTTAAGAAGAGCGTACAGCTGTCTTCGTCGTAAAACGGAATCATAATGGCAGGAGAAACATCAATTCCGACAGTTGCGAGGGGCTCCATTAAGGCATCCACGGAATACACGCAAACCTGTCGCTCCGAAACCTTGTCGAAACCCGTTACGACCAGACACTTTCCGTCTAACGCCCACAAAACTCTTGCACCTCGGTTTCCTACTGGACCGACGCCTTCCTGAACACGTAAACGCCGTAAATTTGATTTTTAAACGGTTTCCCAGCGAAATTTTATTTTTCTTACAAGCACATGCAATTAGTTTGCTCGCCTTGATAGGTTCGACAGATTTCCGAGGCTCGTAGACACGCAGCTTGTTATCTTTGCAAACAGTGGCGAGTTGACGGCCGTCTTGACTCCACGCTAGGCTGAAAATCTGATCGGTGTGTCCGGTCAGTTGGATTTTCTCCTCGGAGCTTTTCAGATCCCATATGCGAATGGTCATGTCGTACGATCCAGACGCAAGTACGTCTTTTGCCAACGGGTGGAATTTGACAAAGTAGATCTTTTCCATATGACCTAACGTAACGAGAACAATTTCTTGCATTTTAATAACTTGCCAAAATTATTTCTGAGACATTAACAGTTCGTATTTTTTTTTTTTTTTTTAAATTGACTTCTCGCACTTAAAATGATGATGTTTACCTGACAAGGTGAAATCTGGTGTGGTGACAGATTCGGTTAATCCTCCATCAGGAATGATCCAAATCCGAATCTTGGCATCGTCGCAGGCTATTTAAAAAACCAACGTCAGATTGGATTAAAAAGATACTCGAGCACGAAATGAATAAATGGAAAATATCTCGAGCATTTTTAAGCACATGCATACCAACGGCCAAGCGGGTTGTATCAAACGGATCCCAAGCAAAATCCATGACGGTGGTACCATTCTGAACAACAGGTACTATTCCATCCGGAAGTCGTCCAGATTTGCTGAGCTGCAAAACCGTCCATGATCTGGTTAAGTTTGCTTGTAAAAGACTCGACATCATCGAGGTTTGATTTTGAAGAAGAAAAAAAAACCGATCACCAACCTCAAACACAGCAATTTTGCCACCAGGACCACGAAGCGGAACAGCTACTCTGTCACGGTTCACGTGAAAGCCATCGCATTCGCCAGGAATGGAACTGCTAAGGTTTCTCACATTTTCAATGTGCGTACTTCGGTGCAAAGGAGTTCCTTTCAAATGGCGAAATTTGGAAGTGCGAAAGCCTGGAAAACAATAAAAGCACATTATATCAAAATCGTGGAAATAATAAAAATCATATAAAATCGTGTTTAAAAATATGTTAAGAAAAAAAGCGTACCTTGGAATATTTTAGCCGATTTGCGATTAGCATTAGACGTTGGTGTTGAATTGTTAGCAACAGGGGCTGGTTTTGCTCTGACAGGCACTGGTGATCCTGGGGAACCAAACAGGATTCCAGGGCTCGAGTTTCCGTTATGCTGCTTAGGCTCGTTGCGATGATCAGACTCGCTTCCGCTACTTTCTTCGCGAGACGTTTTACGAAGTGCCGCACGTGGGGCGGCAACCGGAGGCGTCCCCGAAGTGGAATCGATGGATGCACTTCTGCAAAATCTGTCCAAGTCGTTAGAGGAGGTACGGGACCGGCGTCGTGGTAATGGAATTGGTCCAGACTGGTTCTGACTAGAGTTCAGTTTTTCATCTTCGGAATGTTCGTACTGCCCATTAAATTTGGCTTTCGAAGACTGTCTCCCAAACTAATATTCAAAGCAAAGATTCTGTTTACCATACTGTCTTGATATTTTGCTTATTTACAACAAAATTAATATCTAACATGACCAGTTTCTGAAATGTGTGAACCATTGTTTATTCTAACCTGGTTATCTGTGACAGGCTTTGGCACGTGACCAAATACTTCGTTGTGTTCAGGCTCACTGGGAAGAATGTTTTGTTTGACATCTTGTTCAGGTTCTATTGTAGTGGCTCTTGTTGGATTGCAGAACCTTAACAGGGATTCTCCCTTCCGAGTAGTTGGATTCAGGCTAACTTTAGCCACCTATAACAAATTTTCTTTTTTTTCATTTCTCAAAATAACAAAACCACGAGGAGAGTGGCGATTAGGGCACGTAAACACGAACTAACCTGAACGTTATCTCCTTGGAGCCACTCTTGAGCAGCAATGGCCGGCACGGCTCCCTTTGTATCTGGGAAGAGATCATTGTGAAAATCCCTGAAGGTCTATAAGAAAATGACATCAAATTCTGTTAACAAATTGGCAATTAAAATTATTAAGGGTGCCAAATAAGATGAAACAATTAACAAAATCTAACCTTCCTAGGTACTTGATAAGTAACTGGAATGATGGCATTCGTCGTCAGTTGCAACAACCTGTTCACTTCGCACTGCATAACATTAAGGGCCCTTTTTGGTATCAGGCATGCCCCTTTAATTGGCTGTTCGCAAGTGTGTCGAGAGGCTATGCAAATTAATAACAACCAAAGTACAAGTTAGATCATAAATGGAACAGAAACATGTTCCACGGTATGTTTGAAAATCCCTAAATAATAAAAGCCACGAATGTTGAAATTACCTTCTGTTAAATAGGGGTCACTGTCGTGCACTTCTAAGAAGATGACGGACGAGTCGGCCTAAAAATAAAAGCATGTCAACGTTACACCAAAGCAACGAGACGTTTGCAAAAACCAAACTTTACATTTTAACATATTTACCTTTCCTGCCAAGAACAGCATATTGGTGTCGCTATCAAATAGCGGTATTAAAATTCTGAAAACAGGCGAATTGTTAAAGTTAGACAAATGTACAAAATTGAGTCTGAATAAGCAAAATTAAAGCACACGGAAAAGTCGGCACGTGTACCCTGTTGACGTATCCGGAGACAGCGACTTTATGGGTTGATCAAAATTACGGACATCTCTCAAGAAGACCTGTCGCTGGTGACTCTAAAAACATTAACCAAATAGATTATTTTGTGCCTTGAATTGTAGACACAAATCAATCCAAAATATTTAAACTAACAGCATCAAATCCGGTAGTTAAAATGCGGTCGGAGTTTCCAAGCCAAACAACCCGCGCATCTTTAGGATTTTGATGTCCGGCGGTTTCCTGCAATTAAACGGTCATTGAAAATTAAATGGGTGAAATTATGGACAATAGTGTGGAATCTTAAAAAAGGTTACCTGCGCGCAGTTGTTGCTCCTAGGGTCAAGAACACGCAGCATTTTATCCCTTGCCACGGTGGCCAACAAGCTTCCGTCATCTTTCCAATCTATGCCCAGAACTTGGTTCCCATGATCTGCCCACTCTGCAATTAAATTGATTTGAATTGAAAATGCAGTTCCAGGTCAGATGTTCATCGGTCAAAATCATATTCTGGCTTACCCCAAAGGCATTTCTCTGTAGAAATGTCCCACAAGCTGACTACGGTACTGCTGCTCGTCGTCAGGGCGCAATCGGCCGTCGGGTGAAATAGGATGTTTTCCACTCGTCGGGCTTGTACAGGAAGAACAAGTGTAGGATTTGCCAAACTTTCCGTAAGTCCCATTTGTGGAATAGTCCAAAGTTTGATCTGAAAATTTGACAATTATTAATTGAAATATTTTTTAAACTTTCTACTTGTTTTGCAAAAAATGTAGTTGTGCCAAACTTTTTGACATTCAGGGACTCTTAAAACGCCTGCAAACCTATTTTTCTTCACAAAAAACCCCTTTTTAAAAATTACTTACTGTGCAATCTTGGGAACCAGTAGCAAGGAGTCCATCGTCAAATGGCGAAAAATCAAAATCTGTAACTTGTTCTGCAAAACATAAGAAACGCATTGCTCAACACGAGGATTTCTCACCTGATAAATGGCAAACCGGTCAACAATGTCTTACCTGCATGGCAATGTAGCATGGGAGTATCCTTTCTCATACGGCCACTGGTATCCAGCGGCAGGAGTCCGAGGCTTCCACCACCTTGGCAACAAGGGCGAAAAAACTCTCGTCAATTTCATACTGATAAGCAGTGTGTGGTGCACATTTGACAAGTACTCATAAGCTGCTAAGAGCCATTCGGTACTTGAGATGGCAAACATTTGTGAGATTATCGGGTGGCAATTTAATGGATTTTCAGTGAGCTAGACATTAAATTAAAAGGGATTAAATATCAAGTGTCGGTTAAAAGCCTACCCCTTGCATCACTGTTGAATGCCACAAACGCCGCACTAGCTTTGATGTGATTTCCATGGGACTGCGGTGACCCTACGCTGATATCTGAAATCCAACCCTACGAGTCGAACAGATAGTGGCAAATAAAATTACTTATGCACGGTGTACAAATGAATCAGCGGTCCGCTAAAGTTAAAGCCGAAGTGCAGTCGAATTGAGTTTTTACCTCTTTTTTTGGAACCTTTGGCAGGGAATTCTTGTACTTGGAAGTTTTAAACTTGTACATTTTACAATGCTAATTTCTTGTGCTGTGTAATCCTTGATCTGAAAGTATTCAAAACATTGTCCAACATCAGTGCGAGGTTCGCTCGTGGCACATTCGGCAACACCAAGGTGCATTACAGTGGTTTAAGTAAAATAATATGCTTGTTATCATCATCATGCAATGCACGAATTCTATGATTTCATTGTCGGTTTTCCAACAGTTTAACTTGCACAATCAATTCTATGAACATTTTTGATAACTTCATTGAGCCTCCATTTAAAAAAATTAGACGGAGGTCAACTAATCGATCCTCAAGGACCCCACATTACATAGACATGTCGCATGCAGAGGAACCTCGATTATCTGAGTTAACGTGGACCGAACCTACCGCGGAGTATCAGATAACCCAAAACTTGACACACCAAAAAATGAGTACTTCCATTTGTGCAAATGAAACTGTCTGTATGCATACAAATATCCCTTACAATCGGTTTTAAATAAGTGAAATTTTGTTTCACACGTCTGATATGGAATTTTTAGAAACCCAAGCTGCAAATTCAGTTAATTCACCATTGATAACTTTATTGCGAAAGTGATAGGAACAGTTCCAAGAATTCGAGTGGAAAACAAACTCGACAAGCTAATAGGAAGATAAACAAAGTGGCAAGCCTTACTTTCCAGAAACTAAGTTAATGGCTGCCAGAACCGGAAGTGTAAGAGGTTTTTCACCTTACAATGGGTTCCACTCATTCACGGTGACAGAATGCATTAAAGCAATATCAGGATGCCAGATAACACCAAGAAAAGGAAACAAGGAGCTCCTTAGAAAACAATTAGCCTCAAAGAGCAAACTACAAAATTGGACTTGTTTATCAGAAAACTATGACACAGACAGTTTTGACAATTTGTTTATTAAATTTAGTTCCGTTGCTTGCATGCCTAAGTAATCTGAAACTACATTTGTTCAGCATCAAATTGGCCAAACCCCAAAAGAGTATGATGCATCATCTCCAATTTACAAGTTATTAGTAAGCTTCACGAGAACGAGACAACGGATGGTTTTTTATAAGGTTAGGCTTGTGACATCAGACGAGACAATTAATTGATCAAGTATTCAAATTAAGCATGGGCATGATTTCAACGGGCATAAATCGTACGACTTTTTTTTTACATCCACTTCCTTCATTGAACTTCCTTCACTTTCCCAGTGTAGATAAAAACAAGGTCAACATTCTGGCTGTTGAAATTCATTTGTAAATATATAACGTGTACATGTTGTTTGAATTTTTAACGATAGCAAATTAGTCAAGGTTAGCATTTTGTCATACATGCTGGTAACATACAGACTGACAAATTTTCCCATCGTTATCACCTGCACATTTTGGAAAGTTACATAATTTTCAAATCTGCAAGGGCTTCTCCCAACATTGAAAACTAGATAATAAACAAACATTACACTTATTGCCAAATGTATTGCACCACGTTGGTCTGTTCAGAAAACTTCACATAACAGGCTGAGCAGCTCTCAACTAAACTGTATTTACCTCCACACTATACCCATGGCCTTTATTTTGAACCAGCTGACACTGGTATAATTATCCCACCTTAGCATCAAAACTGTTGGAAGCAGCTAATTTGCAAATTAACAAGATCGTGTCACTAGACTAAGAGAATTTTTTAGATCCATTATCTTGGCATTCGCTTTTAAAGAACTTGTAAAACCATGGCAACAATCAGTCCAGGAAAAAAAAAAACAAGGTTAAAAGCGTTTTAGTTTTATTTGTTCAGCAATAAGACTAGGGAAGTCGTGTTTCTCAAGAAGTTGTCCACATTACAAGTTATCATATAAACTCCACTTTATAAGAGCAATACTTAAATTTCCTTTTATCATAACGTCATTACCCGTTTTATATGCTATTTAAAACTGGATACAGCGGCAGGTGTCTTAACGAACACGAACATTTTTTAAATAGATGGAATCCATAATAGATGATGCCCTCATACGAAACTTACAATCATGAGGTCCTAGCGAGAATCCTGCCTACAACCGTGCATTCCCATTTGAGCAAATTTGCTTACATGTGTTTAACAAACAATGGAATAAAATTTGCATATGTTTAATTATATTTGGTTTCATGAAACGTTTCACAACATGAGTGCATACATCACATTGCACAAGCAAGTACACCAAGTGAACGCAAAATCCACAGTTTGAACAGTTTGTTTACTTTTGCTAAGTTAGCATCTGATGTTACAACAATAAAACCGAAATATGTAAAGTTAATTGAATTTGTTATTGATGGATTTCTATTGCAAATTTTATGAAATTGTTTTGAATGTTATAGGCTATTTTAACCTTATTTTTCCTATAGGCCCTTTTGTTTTCATTGCGCAAAAGTGCAAAATCCGATTTTAGGAGCACGTATACAACTTTACAGGAAAAATGATTGTAATATGATCTAGATATTATCAAACATTACAAGTATACTTTCTAGCATTCAATGTAGCCATTTCCCACGCACTACATGTAAAGCTATGAATACGAATATAATATTATTCAATATGTAGCTACTTATAGTAAACATCTACTGCGCTTTAAAGGAAGTATCTAGTTTACACAAGCAGGTGTCGAATTCTGCATGTGCTAGACACTTCCATTTATCTGCCATTATTTAGAAAGACATGGAGAAAATTCAACATGTGGCAATAGACAGCCACCCGTTCAATGAAAGCTATGAATGATGAATGCGAGACAATGATATTGATTACTTGCATTAATCTGCCTTAATTAATAACAAACCTCAGGAATAGTCTGTTTTTCATGACAAGTATATTTCAAGCAGGGCTATTTGGTGTAAATATGAAATAATAAATACAATTTGCTTTTACCTGAAGGTACGTGAAGAGCTTGGAGAATCAAAACTCAAATGACCACTTTGTTTGATTTTATGTAATTGACGCACACTTCAAAAAGCCCCGTTATCAAACATATGAAGAAAGGTGTTTAATAACCCCAGTAAACAATCTGTTTACTAGTCCGAAGCAGTCAACAGCCCTAGATAAATAAGTGATATGACCGATGCCAGTAATATTGCAAATGCAGTGATCATACGCATGATAGTGAATCATTTCTGACTAGTTATCTAAGGTCATTTGAATAGTAATTATCATTCCGCCCCATATACAAACAACATCACAAACGTTCATCAGTAATATTATACGCCGCTGGGGTCATTCTTGACAGTAGGCCTATTGTGATGTTTCGATTACATTGAAAACTACAGTCCAATAAAATTCGATAATCCAATAATGAAATTCTGCGATCTACTTTATACAACACGACCTTACACGTTGGAAAATTGAGGCATACTGCTAAGAATTTCGTATACAAATTTACAGCTTACCTACTCAAAAAGCAGCTACACCTCCCAACAGCTGTCATTCGAAACAAAGCAGGCGTTCGACTGTCAAGTTCATCATATAGCCGAAGCGTCGTTGCAGTTTTTATAATTCGGCCAGGGACGATCATCAATTATGGCCTTTTCATTCACTTGGTTAGTTATTACTGATTTGAAACGAATTAGTGCAATTAATTATTTATTGTTATTATCTACATCGATACGAAATGTTTAAGGTCCGTTTACACAGTCCGTTCCGTCTCCGTTCAGCGTCAAAACTAATTAAAAACTATTTTCAATGAGCCCGAAATGTAGTTACGACGACATAATTCTATAAAAATGTCAATATGCGGGAGGGAACGATATTTACTTCACTGACGGAACTGAAGTGTGTTAATGGACCTCTAAGCACTTCTATGTTAAGCGATTAAAACATCATAAATGAGATTATCTAATTCCGGTATTAACTGGGACATGCCTGTATGGCACGCCCCCGTTTCTAGCGTACTTTCTGGCGAACACGTAATCACTCCGTCACATGATTTCAGTGATGACGTCAATCTCGTGATTTTAAACATGTGACTATCAGGTAAAAAATAGCATCACGCGTATTTACTCCAAGCTAAAGCATCTCATTTCTTAGTCATTCCTATATCAGGATTGAATTCATAACTACACATCTCAAAACGATGAATCTCAGTAGAACATCATTGACAGCAAATTACAATTAGGTAAAGTACTATTTCGCTTAATTTATAAAATAATTAACATAATTTGATTGTTTACCGGCCTTGTAACACATTTGCCGACCTAATTAATAAATAAAACTGCGCTTAATTTATCGATTAAGTTGTTTTTATAATTCCCTAAAATGAAAACTATAAATAAGGGCACAAAATTAATTTTTCAATATTATAGTAATTAATGTATTAAAGATCATATTAAATTACCTATATTAAAACTAGAAAAACTATATGCAGACGTACAGTTTCTTAGAAATAACTGTCAGCACTGTACAAAATTTACAGTTATCTGTATACTTTCAAAACCTCAATCTTGGTAAGATGGAGGTAGAATACTTTCAAACAGTGCTGTAACTACAATTTGTGGTCCCATTAGCAACATTTACTTTGTTTTCTTTAGACAAACTAGCTAAACGTTTCACCGTAAAACAGCTCTACATACCATGGAGCCCAAATCGATGACAGACGGAAGACAGCACACCGATGCTGTCAAACAGTTTCACGACGAAGCATATCTTTACGTCGACCAGGCGTTATCTCTCGAAGAATCAGGTTGCGGTCTGCAGGCTCTCGCCATATACGAAAAGGGCTTGCAAAAGCTGGAGCAGGGCCTCTCCATCCCAACCGACCTCCCCCACTTCAACGGCGAGCAGTGGGATGTGGCCCGTATGCTTCAAATGAAGATGCGCAAGTCGAAGGAACACGTGTTGTGCCGTCTCGAAGCGCTGTCCAAGGAGCGCGGTGGGGCAGCGATGCCACCTGGCTATTCCGAACAGTTTCTTGAAATGCCACCGTCCTACGAGGAAGCGTGCTTAGAGCCCCCAGCCACGAATGAATTCACGGAAGGCGTCCAAGGACCAAGCGGAACAAACGGCCAGAAGAAATCCTTCTTCGACCTCTGCAGCCAGATGGATCCCATGGATGTCGACGGTATGGAAACGTTCTCTCAAGTGCCTGCCGAGGCAAAGGAGATTTTCTCCATCGGCGACGGCGTGCAGATCTTCTTTGTGTCTTCCAACGGCACGGTCAGCGCACCGACATATCCCACAGCTCTGACAATTTACAAATTTAGCGACGGAAGCGTCACTCCCACGGGTTTGAGGCGCCCGCCAGCCTTCCTGCAGGTCGGCGACTGGGTCTACCCACTTCATCCAGGCCGCATGCCCGTGCTCCACACTTCCTACGGCGCCTACATGTTGCCGGACACAAACGCACAGCGACCTGGTAAGATGTACTTTTTATGTAATGTGCATGCGATTTGAACGGACCAAGTCCCCAAAAGTAACGTACAATAAATTTTTGATCGAATGCAACATTTCTCACATTAGGATCTGCTGTGGGTATCTTGTTGGCCGATGACGTGCCGCAGGCCATGCGGGACGTTTTTGAACACCTGATGTGCGAGTTGACCGCCTTGAGAAGCGAACCAGCAGACGCGAGTCAGAGGAGGCTCAGCACGAAAATATCCGATGGCATCGTCATAGGTTAACCTTCTTTCTTGATTTCATAGTCGTCGGACATTGGCATTGCAACACTCTTTTAAATTCCTCTTCCAAAATATTTTAAGGTGCCGAATACGCCTCCAAAGGCGTTGTGATAGCCGCGGAGAAAACGAGTGAATACGTTCGCATCGGTGCCAGAAAACTGCGAGAAAGAATGGCTCCGGCCGGCAACCCGACTCACGTGGACCCCAGAGTCCAGAAAGGCATGCAAATTGCAAAGGACGTCTCGGACGTGGCAGTCAGAGTTAGCGGATTCGTACGTAAGTGTTCAACCGATCCAGAGTTTCTGTTCCGCTTTACTTTTGGTGCATGTCGTTAACAACTCGGGTTTCATTCGTTCGCAGTATCACAGCTTGGTAGGGCCACCATGGCTTTGGGGCACCAAATAGCACCGCACGTGCGAAGGCAAGGTGCCAAACTCATTTCCAAAGCAATGGGCGAGGAAAACAATCCTGAAAAGGGAAATGCGACCATGGATGGTATGATGGAAGTTGCTTCCGGAGGTCTTAAAGGCAAGTATAACATTCAACAAATGAAAATGTTGCATCTGACCTGAAACCAAGGATTAATGCTAATTTTGCGTTCCCAATTCCAGGTTTCTCTACAGTTTACATGGGCTTAGAAACTGCGGCTTCCATCCTCGCAAAGGGCATAATATCGGAAACGGTGCAGACTGTAAACTACAGGTACGATATCTTCCTTTGGAAATCCGGAACGATGATTCTAAAAACGAATTTACTAAAAGAAATATATTTTTGTACAGGTATGGACCGGAAGCTGGACAGACAACAGGAACAACGTTATATGCAGCAGGGAATTTTGCAATGACTGCACATAATGTCGGCAACATGGGAGTAAAGGCCATTGCGAAAAGGGCAGCTAAGGATACCGGAAAAGCAATGGTGCGACAACACGAAGAACAGAAGGGCAGCACTGAAAAAATCAATGGAGCTGTTAACGGGGAAAAAAAATAAAAAAAAAAACTAACTTTTATAAATGTTCTTAAAGCCATGCATATACCTTAAATCCAGTGCCTTTTTGAAAGGGATGCATTAACGGCTGATAAATTAACTTGGAAAAACAAGGTATCCAGAGATTAATCCCAATACGGTCACAACCTGAGATGTACTCTTTTTATATAAAGTCATGTTTCGTGTTTTAAGCATGTTTTGGCATATGGGCCACGACTAATACAATAGATTTTTTGTTGGCATTCTTATGGTGATTCAGAATCATCTTTCCACGATGTATTGGTTTTGAATAATAACTTTTTATAATTAAAATAATGTATGCTCTTGAATAAGTGACTTTCAAAAGACCTAGACTTTGGGATGGCGAGTGGGAACAACGGAAGAGAACGCTCCAGGGCAGTGGCGGCTCGTGCATAGGCAATGTGGAACTGCAGCTCTCCCATCACTTGATATCATCGATTACATTTAATATAATGAGTCTTTCTTTAATTAAATTTATTCTTAATGTATTTAATTAACTCTTTAGCCATCCCCTAGTTAATGAAAAAAGATTGAAAAAAATTTGTACTGAACTGTGCATTCACAACTACAGCGGCGCGGTGTTTGACTGTTGTGCGCACATAGCTGCACACCGGCCTGCGGGAGAACTGTCGCTCCCGCAGTGAGGTGCTCCGCAGCACCGCCCCTAACTTTTCTACGAACTGCCACTGCTCCCAGTTGTGTTGGTTGGAATTACAGGCCCAAAGATATATAAGCGGGCCTAAACATTGACCAATAATTAGATGTCCAGGCATGCCTTTGATGATCTGTAATACTCAAAAAAAATGTTAAACTAAAATAGAAAAATGAAAGATAAAAGCTTAAAAAAGGTCACCTTTTCTTTATTGACACAGGTTTCTCCAGTGCTCACTTGCTTAAGCACTTTTCATCCAATACTCGTAATATCAGGTGGTTGCAAAACAAATATACAAAAACCACACTAGTAATAGCAGTAGCTGAAAATAGTAACAAAGTCATTTGTGCACAAGTGTCCCGTTGACACGTTTTCGTAAAAGCCGTTTGATAACGGCAATGGAAAAAGCGGAAACCTGCCGAATGACCCCTCCTTACTAAAATTAAAGTGTTTCAAAATTTGGACCAACTGTAAATTTACAAACGTGTGTGCGCGCAGCTTGACATCCGCCAACCATTAGCAATGTTGTCGTAAACAGAAACGATGCACAACTGAATAGGCAAATGGAATAAAAATGTGTAAATAAAACTTTAAAAAACTGACAACGTTTGGTCTACTCCAGAGGCAGCAATGGTTCGCCGCTAACAAAGGGTTTGTTACGCAAGCTCGTAAAAATAATTGGCAATAAATTAAAAATTTAAGGGACAAGTACGGTTAGAAAGTAGAAGGGCGTTCGGCAGGTTTCCGGTACGGTGAACGTTGCTTTTCGTCCAGACGTTTAAAAATTCCTCAAAAAAAAGAAGCTTTGAAAACCAAAGTAAGCTTACTTGCTTTGTCATCTATCGTAGTTAAGGGTCACCGATAGCCTTTCTAAAAGGCAAAGCTAGTCAAATTAAGTCCTTTCGTAAAACAACACCGTAAATGGGATCGTGCCGATGCTTCCGAGTTTCCGTGAGATGCTCGAGGAAAGTCTCGAAAGCAGCCTTTAGTGTCGTTGGGATTGAGAGGTGAAAAAAGTACAACATCGTCTTACTGACTTACACCCTTTCTGGTATAAACTCAAAATTAACTACTACCTTTCGTATGTAGTTTGAACAATGACCACATACATATAACTTAGAACATTTCTTGCAAGGGCCCTAACACAAAACCGTAAATACTTATCAGATAACTAACTAAATGCAGCAGATAGCCATTTCAATGATTCGTTTCATAATGCGCACGGGGAAGGGCTTCGAAAAAGACATCGGCACCAATAATACATAACGGTGAAAAATATAATTACTTCACTAAAACTTACAATTATCATTTATCGGCCAAAGTTTGGCCTTCTTTGAAAAACCACATTGAGTGCAAAATTGTAAACATTGTGGCCTTGTAGACTAAGTGCAAATGTGTTTTGCGAGCAAAATTGTAAACATGCCGTTGGCAAACACAAAAACAATTATCTGTACCAAGCTAATGCCTTTTCTGCCTTCCGAGATAAAATAAAAAGTTCTTTAGTTACGCAAAAAAATTAAAAATTAAATTCAAAAGTCTCTTTCAATGTCCTGCCCAGCAGGGCTTTCTAAACAAAAAGTGAACAATTAAAGAAGAGGGACGAATAAACATTTCATAGCAATGACTATCGGCTGACGATTTCGATAACACTAATCTGTCTCATCTGATAAGTATCGAAGGGCGCATTCAGACGATCAGTTGTCCTTATTCACAGATGTTGACGAAGGTGTGAAAAACGAATTGGACCAGGTACTGTTAGATTGGTTAGTCACGCTGCCGGGTTGGCCAATTGCAGGTGGGGTCCAGATGTTGGGCATAGCAGAAAAAGGGTCGAATCCAGGGGCAGCGAATGTTCTCTAAATGAACCCAAGAAATTTTTGCATTACAAATTATTCAGTGGAACCTCGCAACATAAAATTCTCAAATTTACATAACACGCAATCGTCAATTTACGACCGCGATCGGTTCTGATGGACAGGACGTAAGTCTATTTGAACATGAATCTGATGTGGACACCATGTGGACAGGGGGTAGCCATTATGGACGTTGGAGGTTAGTGAAAGGGGAAGTGGACACCAGAAGAAACGTGTCCCCAGGTCCCAAATGAACTTAATTTTTAAAACCTCAGGAAAGTCTGGAATTATGCCTCACTGTGTTAAACACCAATTTTATGCTAGAATTTCCCTTCGAGGTTAGGAAATTTCCCTTAATCAGATAAATCTGAAAAACTGTTGTGGAATTGGTAGCGAGGCGGGTACTTGTAAATTTATAGGATAGGCCTTTGTATGTTAACAGGGGACAGGGGGCCCCTAAGTAATTGCAGATTGTTACAAACATCTCTGGTCCATAGTCAATTTCTGCAGTTGCTAAACGACCGGTCAGAAGTCGACGACTTCAAAATGTGATATTGATGTTATAAAACAGCAACATGCTGAAAAATATCCTTAAGTAAGATGAATTTTTCTCACCTCTTCGTTCTTAGATTTTTCCAATTGCGAAATTTGATCATTCATGTTCATTGTTGGACTGGGTGAAATGTTGCTGTTTGGCGGATCCCATGAAGACAATGCTTGCCACGTAGTTGATCCATCAGTTCTACCACAGCGCCAGTAATTATCGGACTGTAACAGAAAACAACATTAGAACGCATTCCAAATGTCACATGGAATTTGTAAAGTGAATTGTGAATTCCTAATGTGAATTGTGAATTCTTAATGTGAATTAAAGTGGGCACCAGGGGAGTAATAATTCTTGGTAAGTGTTCTTGTAATAATCCAGTTACAATACTTATTACGTTTCGGGTGGTCTCTGCATCTCCAGACTCGGCCCAATCGTTCATGTTTGAATTCCCATCCCACAAACTATCAGACAACGTGTTGCAAGAGGAAAAATTCATCCAATTGGCGCCTAGAAACATACATCGACGCCATATTAAAAACCGAGTAATGTTACGAATTATTAGCCAAATCCAACAATAGAAAAACATAACTACCGTCGTATGTCATTTGTCGTTGCAAACCGCCATTGTGATTCTCTAGTGGCATTCGCCACGAACTTCCCTCGTAGAAAGTGTTATTGCCATCAAACAGCGTACTTTGCAATGGCAGATTGGTAGCGGGAGGATGATCGCTGCCGATCATAGACGGCAAGTAGTAGGGGAAACCGCCATCGGGAGTACTGGGTGTTCCAGAAATGGGGCTCAATAATCCAGCTGAAGAACCTTGGTTACGAGGTGGAGTAGAAAGCTGCAGAGACTTGAAAGATGGAGGTTTCTGACCCACAGGTCCTAAAAACGGGAGAAGCAATCACATTTTTTTAACTGTTAAAGAGACTGTTTACCGAATACGCAAAACTTAAAGAACAACCGAAAAACTTGCCAAACAATTTCTGCTCCATCTGTTTTGGTTCGGGGGCTATTTTGCCCACGGGCAGAACTTTTGCTCTGGGCACTCTGTTGCCTTCGCAGTGACGGGCATCCAATAAATTGTCGTTTAACTTAAACTTTCGATTGGCGGAGGATTTATCGTGGTTAGGAAATGCTGTCTGTCCCAATTTCAATGCAAAATTTTCAGTTTGGTTGGCCAGCTCGTTGTAAGCATCATCTGGAGAAAAAGCATAAAAAACATTTCTCAGAATTCAAGTAGGGACAACTGGTTCTAACCAATTTTTCATTTGTGGGTGAATGCTTTACCTGTGTTTGCAGCAGGTTTGGGGTGGTCCCACTCGGGCGGTGGAGAATCTTTTCCGGTGCTGCTGCTCTCCGTGTCATTCACGGATCTTTGAAGTGCTGCTATATGTGAAAGTGTACTGATTTAGTTTTAAATGAAAGTATTGTTTGACAAAACATATGATAATGCACAATAATAGCATTCCAAAAAACCATAAAAACAACATGTACAATCTTAGCTTTCTTATTGTTTTTTTAAATTGTGCTTCATGGCGTTGTTAAACAAATTTCTCGCTTACCTCTTAGTTTAAAATTTGAAGGCTTCTTTGGCTGTCTCAACTTCCCTTGAATCCCCTCTCTGTGGTGGTATGCATCCTTGGCACCGACAATTTTGTTGCTTGTTGGTTTCGGCTTGTACGGCAATTCTAGCGTACTGCAATTTCAAGTTTAAGATCAGTTTAGAATTTTTATTTTAATATAAAACCGAAGGCCTTAAAACTAAAATTCACGAGTATATATATAAAACAATTTGTATTCTTACGATGGAGAGAATTCTGCGTGGTTTCCTTTGTGATGTTCGCGGGGTTTCCTCGATCGACTTTTAACGTTAACTTCAAAGTCGCCTTCGTCATCTGCTTCATCGACCTTGCTGCTGTCTGTTCCAGTTCTGGAACCAGAACCAGTCTTATTCCACTTCACTTTTTGCTTGTTGGACTTTTGATCTCGTTTTTGTTCCTAAATAAAGAGATAACGGATTAACAACGCACAAGCAATAATTATAATTTGAGTTTTTTTTGCCGTGTTTACCAAAGCTATATACTATTTTGAGGACCCTACATCCGCAATGAGTAGGAAACCGGGTCCCTTTAGCCCAGCAGGAGGTAAAATGCCCTTTAAAAACCCTCCTAGTGACGCTACAAATACCCAAAATGGTCCTTGGCAGAAACAAGGTTCCCCCCACCCCAGTTTTAGGCGATTACAATGGTCCGTGGAGGTGCAAAGCTCCATCAAGAGCTATCAAAATTATGTCAAATTCCATCAAGCTGGATTTAAATAAAAACGAGATTGGCAAGCTTACCCTCTCACTGCTGTCCACGTCAGGATTGGAGCTTTCCGTGGTCGTCGACGATGTTTCTTCCTCCGTTAAGTGGTAGTTGGGAACTTGTGCTTTCTGCTTGTGATTCCTCTTGTTGGATGTGGTATCGTCCGAAGTATCGTTCTTGTTGTTTGTCCCTTGAATGTCGTTTCTAATCCACATTTGCGTCGCCTCGATGTTATTGTTCGAACACAGTTTGTCACTTTCAGGACTGTTGTTGCAGCTACTGCTATTATTTGGGTGCACACTTGTGTTATTGTTGATTGCTCGCGAAAACTTCTTGTTTCCTTTGGTGCTCTTGCAAGAGAGTACGAGGGAAGGAGCGGTTGGCTCGGCATTGTTCCACGCTTTCTGAGGGGGCAGTCTGGATTTCTCGGTTTGCGAGAGACTAGTAGAGTCTGAACTAAGCGACTTTTTCCTATTTTTCTTCTTGCTGCTTCTGGACGTGTCACAGCCGCCGCGACCCCGCGACTCTTTCTCTTTGGTAGAATGTGCGTCATGCCCTTTATGGCTATTGGAACTTACTCCGTTTTGACCATTTAAAAGCGTTCGTAAATTTTGAGACTTTAATAAATTAATGGTGGAATTATTATTGTTCTGAAAAGCAGAGCCAGGACAAGTGCCGCTGGTCTGTTGCCTCCGTCCACGTCCCACGTCTGTATTCCCATTGGTCGTCTCTAATAAAGGTGGGGATGGCCTCCTGCCGCCGCTCCGAGCAGCAATGCTCTTCAGATCAAACACTTTTCCGTACTCTGGCGAATGTGGGCTTCCGCTAGTGCCGGCAGCATACTCTCCGGATGGAATGGCAGTGAGTGTCATTGCCAAATATGTGCGCTTCATGATTCTTTCCGCTTCCACGTAGCCAAACGTGATGATGACAAACAATAAAACGATTATGAGAGCGATAGCCGTGAAACGCATTACGAACTCCCACTCGGGTCTGGGAATCACCGCTGCGCACCGAGACAAGAGATGGGGCGGTAGCGTTGCTACAAGCGTGAAATTAAGTATTTCCCCGCCGTTGCCCAAACTGGTATGGATGTTGAGAACGCGTTCCACTCGAGATAAGGTGAAATCCGGAGTGAATCTATAATAAATTTCACAAGTATTAGTTACATGTTTAAATCTGTTAAACGTCTGTGTCGAGCAATTACATAAGCGGTACTTACGCAATATCTATTTTTCTACTAGAATTGGCATTTAAAACAAATCCATAACAATAAAGTATGCGAAATCCGTATCCTACGCAAGGGCAACCATTTATATCGAAGTCTCTCACGTAAACGGGAAGCGTGCCCGTGTTATAAATTGTGAAAACTCTCCTCACAGTAAAATTTGGCAGTGCGAACTGGGGTTGATGAGAGCCTAAAAAAATAATTGTCAAATATAAAACTGATGAGAAAATGAAGGAAGTGCATGTTGTATTTTTAATTTTTTTATATTATTTGTCGGATTAGTTGCCATTATCCAATAATTGACATTTCTGATATTTGAGTAGTCCTGAAGTTATGGGGACCTGTTCTAATTTGACAATTTGGGTAATTTCCACTCCCAAGTAATCAAATTCCAAGGTAACATGTTCTACGTTTCACATGCTTCACAAGTTTTAAGCATATAGATAATAAGTCCCGATAGGGCCATGATGTCAAAATCTTGCATTACTGTTAACAAAAGATACCATAAATATAATTGTGCAAATGCAACTTACTGTTACAACTATGTAAATGCTTCTCCGTAAGTTTAAACTGGAGCGGGTGAGATATATTTGCATCCCGACTGCCAAAGGTGAGCTGACCATGAGCTCCTGTGCCCTTAAGAACCACAGCCTCGAGCACAGTTAAATTATTTCTAGAAATAAACGGGATAGATTTAAACCTCCAGGATGCGATATATTGGTAAATAAAAATACAACCAGGAGTTATTATTACCTTATTAAAAGCATCGATAATTGTTGCTCTTCATTGTGTGGGATAAAATGAATAGGCACCCTGGCCTTCCCGCCTGGTTCCATGTGAACGACAATCGTGTCGTCGTGCGGAAACACCCCGGCCAAGCTATTTATCACTTGTGATTTTGTGCATACGGGATCTTGCATCGCAAATGCTTTGCTTTTTCCAAAAACTGCATCTTTGCTCAGCATTCCAACACCGCTGAAATAAAATACCATTTGGTAAAGACATGCTAAAGTAAAAAAAATAAAACACAAAAAAGATAATTAAAGCAACCTTTCTCTTAGAGCATTCACTACTGCTTCTGGGTTGGGATAAAAAGAAAGGGGAACCAACTGCACCACAATTGGGTCACTAGAAGGGTTTTCCAAATATAAATCCCTCGTCTGTAATAACAAAACATGACGCTATGTCAAATTATTGCGCTAAAGCAAATAATGGAAGAATGTAATCCTCGTTTACTGCACACGTACCGTGCTGTTTCCAATTTGAGTTAAAGGAAAACTCAGCTTTGGCTTCAGCGCTAAATTCGGCCATGCCAGGGAAGCCTGTGCCTCGACCGAAAAACCTCGAACCTCGCTTGTGTCAATAACAAAAGTAATGTTTTGCCTGGAAATACAAGAATCGGTTTTAATGATGCTTTGACAATTTAGAGAGAAATTTTATGGTTAACTTTAATGAGACCCAAAACTATTATATTTGCTCACCATTTTTTTTCTGAACTTAATACTTCAGTCCATCTGGACCGAAATCTCTGATACAATTCTATGTCAACCATAACAACATCACTGAGAAGTTTGAGCCCCAACTGCCACTGTCGGCCAGCTTAAATAGAACAAATAAAATGTCACAAATTTATGTTTTTAAAAATCGATTTAAATATCCTGATAAATTTAGACATGAAAACTCACAGGCAGATGACAGATCAAATCCAGAGTAGCACGTATCTTTACATTCCTTCCGTACGTCAAAGTTCAATTTGCCCACCTGGGAAAATAAAAAATATTTATGAAGCGAAACACGCAAAGTTTGAATGTAAATTAAATAAAATTATGAAAATTATAGACGAGAGTTTACATGAGTTTTTGCATTAGGCTGTAACACGGGAGGTGATCCTTTCGGTGCATGGTAGAAAAATCTATCGTCCTGCAGAAGGGGAGTGACAGAAGTAACCGTCATAGGTTGCGAAAACGTACTGTGAATGTATAGATGTGCCACTGCTACTTTTCCCTAGAAGACGAAAGGACATTTTAACAAATTAACTAAAAGTCGCTTTGAAACATAATTTAAAAAATGTGTTTGTATACGTACTGGAAATGCAGATTCAAATGAAAGATTTGATGGAGTGACTGCCAAGAATCCATTGGCAGTTTTAAATGAAAAAGGAATGCGAAGATTCTGAAACGAATCACGCTTTTGTCAATAAACTAGAATAAAGCATTATTCGGGCACCAAAGTCTAGCAAGTATATAAAAGTGCTGTCACGAATAAAAATAAAACCTCAATTACCTCAAATTGTGTTTCCACAAATAATTCTCCTCTAAAATTATCCTCTACTGTTGGCGCCGCTATTCCGATACGGAATATGGCAAATTGGGAAGGTTTTAAAACTAACTGCAATTACAAATAAAATGGATAAAATAAAATGCTTTGTGAAACTTTCCAAGTTTGTCGCATCAAAATATTTAGAGATGCAAAACTTACGGATTTGTTCATGCCAATAAAATTTTGCATCTGAATGACATCCGAGAGATTTCCATTGTGCACGGCCAACAGTTCGACAACCATGTGCACGATGCTGGCTCCAAATCTCCGTATGTTCACCTAAACGGATGCAGATAATGATTAAACACATGTCCGCCATAAAATAAATCTTCCAAACATCACAAGCCCACTTACGTTTATCGGATTGTTGTTGACAACAGCAAATCTAATGTCTCTATTTTCACCCAGGCTCAAGGCCCCGATTTCCAAAATTGAGGAATTTCTAGCAAGGGGGATGAACTATAAAATGACAAAACAAGTTGTGGATAAGTTTGTCGATAAGGTGCACATGCATAATTAGAAGATATCCGTATTGCACCCACTTTAGACAGTTTGCCATTATAACAGAAAAGCGGGACATCGAAACGAGAGATATTCGTATGCAATCGAAAAAACGTATTTAATCTTGCGCTACTAGTGTAGTTTTTTAATTTAATTAGACCAACCGATACTGTTTGATTGGGATGAATAACGACGTCGTCTTGTAAAAACACCTGAATAGCAAAGTAATTTGTAGTTAAGAAAAAACGTAAAATCTGTACGTTAAGATTCTGAAAAATCCTACATTTTCACTGGAATACTTACATTAAAATGTTTTTTCGCTTCGGCTGGCAACTCTATTTGAAATATCGCTATACTAACATCGAACGTGTTTTTCAATGTTATGGTCTGTCGCAGATTATCCTCGGTTCTCGATTCGCCAACATAGAATTCGGTTGCGCTGGAGTTGAAATCCAGAGTTCTGTATACAAAGGAATTTAAGCAAAACAAATTAACTTTGTGCTCCTAAAAAGCAATAATCACAACATATTTAAACATAACTTTGATACCAAACGCCTCTCAAATCACTTACCCCCTCAATACTGTTGCATGATATGGTATGATGAGTTTATATTCCCTCGTTTTTGTTCGTACTATGATTTTTCCTGAGACTTGACTTGGGCCAACAGATTTTTGGGCTAAAAACGTAATAAATAACAATGTCAGTACATGCAAATGCGATTGCATTTATCATATACATGTTTAAATATCTCCAATTACTGTAAAATTAAACTTACGATGAAAAACAATAGTCGCAACTTGCGTCGGGTTGGTCGTATCTGGCGGAACCTTCACTGACCGAAAATCCACTGAAACCGCATTGTTCGTAGGACTGACACTGACAGACTAAAGAAAAAAAAAGCATCCACATATTGTAATATTTCCAAAATGTTTCACTGCGCAGCAACAGGTCATGTATTTACAAAAATGACCCCAAATACTGTTTCTGTCAACCACACAGCAGTTTATAAATTAAATAAAAATTGATTACGAACCACTATTTGCACAGGTTTCTGGCCATGGTTCAACAGATTAAGCTCCAACTTTCTGGCCTTATCTTTGCCATACATAACACCAAAATCCAACGAATCGGTCGTTGCATATATTCCTGGAGCTGAACAAAAAAAGAGCACGAAATGTTATGCAAACTTGCCCATAAACCAAGATAATATTGTATATGGTAGAATTTCTCACCTGAAGTGACTTCCACTTCAACAGGTAAAATAAGATCCACGTTATTACTCATATTTGTCTTGATACAAATATACACCGTGTGGTTATTTTCAACCCTAGCCACAAAACTGGCTTTCATAACCGACTTTGTTACATATGGAGGAATTTCCTAAAAAGAGAATCCAAATTAGTCCATGTCAATATGATTCCTTCAAAATACTTGTGTGAATATGTGATCTAAAATTAAAATTTCATTTACCCATATTTTCCTAGGAGCTTCCTTTTCGCCTGACGTTAATTCCAAATGCAAGTCACCTCCGCTTGAATACATTTCGGTCACCTAACGAGAAGAGATGCTCTTAAAAATTGAACAACAAAGACCATTTTAGAGAATTAAGTTTTTCTTGTATCATATGCAAACCTGTATCGTCGAACTGTGAGGATTATACATGTTAATTACAGGTGAATATATTGAATTAACGGGCACCCTCGCACCGACAAACGGCCGTAACCTATACGGATTTTGCGTCCCCACGCCGTACACCTAAAAATACAAAGGTAATAATTAGCACGAAAAAGCATTTCCAAAGGATTGATTACAACTATGAACAATGATAACACCAGTTATTGTTTTCCACATCAAAAACTGAATTAGCACAAAACTACACTCAAAATTTAAGAGATAATATACTAGACAATAACTGTAAAAACCCAAATTTTAACATATTAAAAACTAGTTTTAAGCAAAAATTGCGGCACATTGCAAGATTAAAGATCTGATTATAATTATTTGTAACTTAAACATGTCAAGGTGGTTGGTTTTTTATTTTTCGACATTTATCAACCTTCCGATTAATAACCCGGCCCAGCTTTGTTTGGCATTTGTTAAAATTCAGTCAAGTATTAAATTGATTTGTTCGTTTTCAGAAACAGTTTCCATTCTTGAGAAACCTTGGAATTATTCGCCAAATGCACTGGTTATTTGCAACAAAAAATAAATTTAAACTTCTTACACCCAGTATCAATATTTTATCAACAGTTAATTTAGCATATTGATGCGGGCTAATTTTCAGAGCAAATATTAGCGCAAAATAGTTATCTTATCTATGATGCAAAGTTTTGAATAAGTTTCATTTTCTGCAACTACGCAAATTAATAACTTCCCAATATAAACAAAAAGAAAGATTGTAGACAAAATACTAGATTTTCGAATCTATCAACTATAATTGTTTCTTTCTATTGCCGAAACTTCATACATTTATATGTTGGCTAGCATCGCTGATGCAATCGACGTTTAGTTTATAAAATATGTTAGAAACACGAGAGCCACTGGTAGCTTTCTCTAACACAAATGTTTCTTATCAGCACAAAGTCCGCAATTTACTATGTAAATATCTGAATGGTTATCTGTTCCACTATAACCACATGCTCAAGGACAGAAAAAAAAGTGTAAAATAGGAAACTGCAAGACAAGTAAAACCCACCTGATATTTAAATGAACCAACCGATGTATGAATATACAAAGTATTATGCACAGGTCCTTCTTGCCTGCTTAAGAATACAACTTTAAATGTCGTATTGCCTCCTGGAGGTATAACCTGTAAATTATAAGAAAATCAGTTAGTCAATCAACGATGTATACAAGCTCATTAGACCCAAATAGCATTTATAGATAATATGCAAACTAAATTATTGCAATAAAATATGTAACCCCATTTTTATGCCATAAAATGTCTGCAGTGGGAACGAAGAACTGAGTTGGCAGTAGATAGTACAGTAGCACCTGTCTAAATTCATCCTGTGTAAATGAATAACCTCTCTAAAAGCATAACACTAAAAAAAAAATGAACATGACTAAAAGCATATTTTTCACTGCTCCCAAGAGTATGCTTTTAGATAGGTTCTACTGTACATGATATTCATACTATATATCAGATTTTTATACTATCACCGTGCATGTAAACTTTGTATCTTTAATAATATATGCGTGACATTCTAGAAATATTCATAGTATGCGAAGCAATCCCTGCATTTTTAGCTTGTACGGCATCAATTTTATGAGGAAATTTCTTAAATTTTTTATAAAACAAACAGGTGAAACGTGTCACTTTTTCACACAAACTACCTGAATTAAGTATAATCGCCGAATTTTTTTAAAATAGACAATAAATTCCATCCTTTTTAAAGGATTTTATTCGTATCAATGCATGTGAAATTTACTAAATCCAGAGCAGATGCAATGATCTACTGCCCTGAAGACTGAAGTAGAGCAGATGTATGTAAACTGAAAGGTTTTATTACTAAAAACCAATCTTAAACAGAATCTGGCCAACTTCAACACAGTACAAAAAGGAGGCACACCCAACCCTCCCTTTCAAAAAATCCCAACAAGATTTAGTATAATATTGTAACCACAACTCGTCTACTAACTTTATCTTGGAAGAAGGAGCAGTGAAAATGAACCGTGCTCCCTGATATGGAGAGTAGAAATACATTTATGTGGTAGTTTGGATTTGAAACAACTACTCTGACTTGATGTGGCATCCCCACTGGGCTGATAATGAGACAAGAAACAAGAATAAATTAAGTATATGGGACAGAGAAAAACAATGCAATCCGCCATTTCGATGATGGCAGTGGGAGTTTAAAAATACGGTTCATAAACGCAAAACAGGCAGAAATGGTGAAGTGGGGTCATGCTAAAAATAACACTTACTGCTCTTTAAAATCCAAAACAGGAGGAAAAAACGTAACAGGACTGGAATATGTGTGTGAATCCTCGTCCTCAGAACTAAAAAGTAAAAATCAATACATTTTAATAAATTATGACATAGTAAATATTGTGCATGTACAAATTTAAATTTTCAAAATGCACCGCTGTTTATATTTGTTTTGATGAGTCAAGCAATTCAAAGATGATTTAAGATTCCTCTATGGAATTTCCAATATTACTTCCACGTTTATTATGCTATATATAATTTCATGGGGCCTGGTGGTGACATGATGCACATACCTTTTTGTTTCATCTTACAAAGTTTGTTTACAAATTGGTCATATTTATAACTCCAATATTTGAAGGAAAAAAAAACTTAGATCGATGTAAACAATTTTTTCGGCATTTCATGGCAGACTTGTTTTTACTTCAGACTTTCCATAATTTCAGTTGTAAAATTAAAATATATGAACTAACCTGCATTTTTGTATTGGACCCCACAAGAAACAATTCGTTTATCGGGTCTATCACATTTTATAAAAAAGTGTAACCTCTCCTGCTCTTTTTTTTTTTTTTTTTTTAAATAACCACAACAGGAATTTGTAATCAAAGGCAATAAAAACTTTTAAACTTCAATTTATGTTATTAAATGGAGGAATTTTAAATTTGAGCCCTGACAGACGAATCATTTCATGCTAGGAAAGCAAAGTTTTGCAGACAAGTTCAACTTTTAAAGTAAAACTAACTCATTTATATCATCCCCAATTTAAATTATTCAAAAAAATCTGAACTAAACCCAGACTTTACTAAGCACATGGAAGTGTAAAATATTCCCATTTTACAATTCTAAAAAAGAAAATGCTCGCAATACCAAAACAGGCAATGAAGAATACCAATACTCCCAATGACACACATCCAAACCAAAAAAGTTAACATGTTTTATGATTTTGACAAAACTTTACATTAGCCCTATTTTCTTATCCATTATTCTTGGGAGTGGGTCAGTAGAGTGGTTTACAGGTAGGTGGTGGTCACTTGTCAATTTTGTTGAAAAACCAGTTGAGTGTTAATTTGTAACCAGGAACCACCAAGCAAAGCAAGCATTAATTAAAAAAAAAAAAATGTGTTGATCAGATTCACCTTAATTAAGATGATCCCAAACATTACACCTCAAACGTGGGATCCAGCTGATGCAACAATTCATAGCACTTTCGAAATTCATGTTTGGCCATTGCCTATTATCAATATTATGTTATATCTTGTATAAAACTTGAATGAGTCGTCACATTTGTATTTATTTTGTACATCTCACTGCAACGTGTTAATATCACACACAAGATACGCATGTTACAGATGAGGTTATTATCAATAGCTGAATAAACATCCACGAATTGATATATATAGCCTTTGGATAGCAAATATCTTCAAGACAGACCTTGTTCTTTTGCAGTTGGTGGCAATGAACAAGATATATGGGTTATGTCAGTAGTTTCAGTAAAGCATTATGTTGCCTGTTGCACACATCTTTCAGCAACAATGCCCTAACTTCTCCAGCAAGAAAATTGTACAAAAAAAAGCTACTCTTCTGCACACTTCCACATGCATGAAAGGCAATTAACATCTTCCGGTTCTTGGCCAACTTGAATGTTGTGTTAACGACACCCAACTCCAGATATGGTTACAAGGGCAACAGTAATTTAAAAGAGGGGAGTGGAAGATAGTTATATGGTTGTGGCCGATTTTTAGAGAAGAGGCCATAAAACATCTCGTTCAGAACCGGGAAAAACGACACGACGCTGTCAAATGACAGAAAACGACAACTTTGTACAATCAAGATAAAAGTGCCAACAGATAAATGTGCTTTTCGCAACGGATTTCATGTAAAACAATGTGATCTGGATAAAACAATCCCACAAAGGTTTGATAAGAACACTTCGAATGTCCATCAAAATAAAATCAATGATACCAAAGTTTTCCGAGGGCAGCCACAATCATGACATCCAGTTCTCATGGTACAGGCATGACAGCAACAGTCATGGCTGTTAGGACAAGAAAACTGAAGGGTAAAAAGCTTTTACATCAAATAACATCAGATTACATAAACTCACAAGTGCCTCTTTCCACCTTTACATTCTGTAAGGTGGCTGATCAGCCTGCTGGGATGTCATATAGGGAGTCTACAAGCCACCCACAGGTGGCTAATCAGCCTTATTGACTATGACTTTCATAAGACATGCCATTGAGACTAAGGCTGCAAGTCACCTATTGGGGACTCATTTAGGTGCCTGATCAGCCTCTGGAGACTGGAATGTTATACTGGCAGGCTAAAGTATGGAACTTTAGGAGGCTGGAATATCACTTAGGCTACAAGCTGCAAGCCACCTATTTGAATATGTTTTCACATATAGGTGGCTAATTAATCAGGCCTATTGACTGGATTGTCTTACTATGTATATATTACATTCTATCGAGGCTATAAAGTTGCAAAGTACCCATTTAGGTGGATGATCAGCCTTTGGAGAATGGAATATCATACTCTGCCCTAATTGGCAGACTGTTAGGTCTAACATCCCAAGTCAAATATTTGAATGGACGGTTTAGGTACCTCGACGTTGGTAATTGGAACGATAGAAGGCTGGAATGTCACAAGACCAACATATTATGCATATATCATTCAATCGACTCAAAGACTGTAAGTCACCCATTCCAGGAATACAAATATACATAACTGATCATCAATGCTTAGGATGATGGAATGTCACTGGCCAGAAGAATGTCCTGCAATGCCAATGTCATTCCATATCGACCAGCATGGCACTTGTAATTACGCCTGGAACCATGCAGGGAAAAAAAAAACCACATGGATTATACAATTCAGCAACGATTTTAAGTCACAAAAGACAGTCTTGACCGTGATTCATGCAGTTTATCCTCGCAAAAAAAAGAGTTCCACATCGGCCCATTACACACTATTTGTAATGGAACTACAGCATACTGGCACATCCACGCCAAGCACGTGGCAAACTAAAAGCAGCCAACATTTTATTGATTTTTCGCAATGAAACATGTACGTGCAAGTAGGTCATCATTCTTTAAAGGTGCTTTTTGCAGGCCGAGCGAGCGCTCTTCCGTCGCTAATGGCGTTTTCAGTTTGCTCGTTTGCGACGAAAATGGCTGCCAGCCTGACCACAACCATCTTTTTTTTAATTGGTACACCTTGAGAAATGGCCGTGTATTTGCATGTCATTCAACGTGCCACCCTACATGTCTCCCAATTAACAATGCATGGCGCGTTGCATACATATGTAAATCCATGCAGAAAATGCCAAATTAGTACTGTCATGATTTCGGTTTGTATTGTCGCCCTCTTGATTTGGGCAGCTAACATCAAATAGGTAATTTTGGCACCACACAATAAAGGAACACAGTTACCCAATTGCCTCGTTGCATTTGCAGGCGATAGTACGCCATATCAGAGATTTGGCATCCTAGGACAAACGGTTACCCAACATCACCATCCCATGTTACTTTTACAAATCCAAGTTGGTATAGGTGCAATAATAATAAAAGTAAACACCAGGCGCAAAAAAAACTATTTTAGTTGCCATTAGCAAATCCCCCTTTCCATTATTCACAAATAAATATATTCATCCTATTAAATAAAAACGACACTCATGATTAATTAAATTATGGGGCCATTCAAAAAGGACGTCCCAGAAATTCCTTCAAAAATTGACTCCTACCCCCTGTCTACATGCAATTAATTTTAGCCCAGACCCCCATACCCCTAACAGACGTCCTTAAATATAAATAATAAAAAGAAGAAAAAAAGTACATATATATATATATATACATTTTTTTTTCTTTTAAAGTAGGGTGTCCAGAAAATATTGGAACTTACAAAAGCCAATCCTATATATAATTTTTTTTTCTTCTGAAAAGTAGGATATCAAGAAAATTTGTTGGAACGTACAAAAGCTCATCCTACAAATTTCCAGGCAATACTCGCTACCAATTCCATGACATTTTTTCTAGAATTTTTCTGATAAACGGAAATTTTCTGATTTCGAAGGGAGATTCCAGCATAAATGTGGTGTTTAACACACAGAGTTAGGCATAACTGCTAGCTTTACCGAGATTTTGGGACTGGGTACCCATTTATTCTGGTGTCCATTTCCCCTTTCACTGAACTTTAAAACTTAAACAGAAAATCCAAGAACTGAAAAATGCCAAATCATTAGTGGACGTCCATAATGGCTACCCTTCTCGCTCCCCCCTGTCCATATGCCAGCAGACTCCCCTACCCCCTCTTGAGGAAGTCCTTTTTGAATGGCCCCTTACCTATGGTTAATATCTTAACCAACATTTAAATTTGCATACGTTTATAAGACAATGACGACTGAAAAAAAAAAACTAGACAAAAATTTCCTTTACATACAACTGTCACAAAGTGCTTACAGTTCATAAGCTACAAGATGGCGCTGAATCCTCCTGCTAAACCATGCTACAATGGATTTGGCTTGTATCGATAGTATGTAAAATCAGCATGATATCCATTATGTATGAAGTGGAAGTCCTTAAAGAGAAATTTGTGAAACGAACCAAAAAAAAAATACCCAACGAAAACAAACTTGAACTCGTCTGAATATTCTTTTCCAACCGTTGATGCACCACAGCCAAAACGTATGACGTCATCAATAATACCTTGGCTTAATACCAACATGTCGGAATTTTAATGTAATTTATGAGTGATAAGGGACCTCAATGGCATACGCATATCTCCCAATAAGAAAAACTGCATCAAATGATACGATACTTTCATTGCTTTGTCTCTGTGGCAACTGTTTTGTCTACATCAGAAACAATTGGATAATAAACATGGTGTCAAATAAACATCTCAAGACCATGTGTTAGCTTCATTTTTTTTGCTACAAGCTAACAGACATTAGCAGATATTGGACATATCGGATGAACACCTTCAAGAAAATGAAATCGGTTTAAATGTGGGAGGTAAAGCAAAGAGCGCATGCTCACAAGTGCATTTCAACCGAATATATGGAAATCTGTTTTTTTTTTTTTTTTTAATCTGCTAAAAATAAATTACGTGAAAATCCTTATTGAATAACGAAAATTTATTTTGTTAAACCTCTGCAGAATT
>JAQGBW010000422.1:0-42853 GCA_034698625.1 Julus scanicus | reverse complement strand
TCGCGAAATGTGTAAATAGGTGCGTACACTCGTGTTTTTTCCCACAATTTGCCACACATGTTTGGAAAAACATGTCGGAAATATTGTTTTAGTGTTTTTTGTTTATGTTTTTGTGTATGTTTATGTTTCCGTTAGATGGATACATAGCTTAACACTTGTGTTTTTGCAAAACAAAATTCGGAAATTTGGTTAAAACATATTAAGAAAAACATGCTGGAAGTTTGTGTTCATTGTTCGTGTTTCTCTTTGATGTTTCCATATGTTTCCTCTGGTGCATTCCCACCTTTATACATAAGTACTATTTTCATAAATGCTATTTTTCACAAAAATGTTTTCAAGTGAAGTGAAATTGTTATAAATCTGACATGGTTTCAAATGAGCAGATGTAAATACAATATCTTTTGTATTGCGCCAGTAAGAATTGTTTAAATGTTTTTGTTATCTGTAAAAACTGTCATGGGAATTCTGCATGAATTCGCGGTTAGTTTGTGAGTATAATGAAGCCGAAAGCAGTTATTAGTGCGCAGCTGTGCAATTATTGACAAATGTTTTCTAAGGTTTCTTTATAAACATAAAAAATTATCTGCATTGCTCGTTGTTGAAATTTTAGTCAATACAAATTAGCGGGGCTAAGCTTTTAATTTGAATTTTAGAATTAGGCTGCTTTTTTAAAATCTAAATTGAATTTGACGGCCTTCAAATCAGTCGGCGGCTATTCTTGAGAAATCATTTGCGTGAGTAAGGTTTTTGATTTTTTTGCTCTACCAAATTTACTGATAAATATAGTTAAATAAATTAAATAGGTGCACGGCGCCACGGTGTGATGTTTTTCTGTACCTATATGCCATCTCAAAGTGTACTGAAACTGCTTTTGGAGTCATGAATATTACTGACATAATATTAGTATTTTTTTTCCTTATAATTAATAATTCGAAATTATAAGCAACATGCAGAGGTTAACAAACTTCTGTGGTAAATATAAAAAAAAAATTATATGAAGTCTGGTTAATTGCATCATGCTTCAGTTTCACAGCAATATACGTAGTTCATAATTAGCTATTAATATGAGCTGATATTTTACTTCTCATTGCATATGCAATGCTGTATAATCAGACATGCAAATTAAAAAAAAATTGTTCTACAAACGATTTGGTTTCGTGTAAACCCACGTCTCCACTGCATTGAACATAAAACATGCACACAACATACATACATACATTCAAGAGAAACCCGAAACATTATAGTCTTGAACATGTTGAAGAATGCTGACCTGTCTCCATCAAAATGTTCAAGAATCAATCAACTAACTCATCCAGTTAACGGCGCTTCTACAAAAGGCTGTGTATGAGTCACGTGGCTGAGCACGTGGTTTGGCTGAGCATGCGCAGTAAATTGCAACCTTTTTTCCTTTGATCCGGACAGCCTCATGAGCGATCGGAAAAATGTTGTATAAACATCGTTTTTGGACCAAAAATGCGTCATAGGTTTGCGCACACATGATGGTAGGAACACATGTTCCTCGCGATTTGTTTCTTCTGCATACCAAGTTCAAAAACATTTTTGTCCAATGTTCGACTTAGTGGAGACGCGGCTTAGAGCTTTCACCGGAACATTTGATTGTTATCTAATTTCCATAGGCTTGCAACAAATCATGAAACAAGTTTCCTTTGCATGCAAGAATTGGCTTAACATAATAAATTACGAGCATAAATTCGTCAAAATCATACTAGTGTGAATTGTGCAGTAATGGAATGAGAAACTTGTTGTTCCCAGATATAGAGTAATAAGCATCACCAGCTCAAATTTTCTTGTTTTTTTTAATTTCATTATTTATCAACCATTAATCATAATTACAGTCAAAACATCATGTACACTTATTTCTGGGAAAATAAAGGGGTAGTTTGCACAAAAATATCTCTAGCAATTATTTCCTTTACCTGCCTGCATATATGTGGAAATTCCCTACAAATGTTTTGGAGCCACTATGTAGAATAAGGATTTCGGTTTTACTTTAACTTAAATTTCACAAATCCATGCATTGTTTAAACTAAGCCACCTTTGAAAGTTTCCTTTTTTTGCATTTGGGCAAAAAATACTATAGCTTAGCCTACTCAATTAAATTTCTACCATTAACAGCTGGCATATGGCCAGCTTCAGGTTTCTTTTATTTTTAAGCGCAACTTAATTCGTTGTAATTTTACTTTGAATTGATTTTCTGTCTTAATACAGTATACAATGGATGTCAGATGATATCAGAATTCATGACATCATGGCTTCCATACGAGGAAATTAAGAGAGCTAAACATTTCAGTGTTTATCACTTAAAAACAGCAATTCGTCCGTCAAATACATTTTGATATCTTTGTTCGTTTTGCATGGATATGGACGGGTGATCTTGTACTGGTTACAGTGTAAAGTACAGAGGCGTCAAAGCATGCATGAGAGTACATGTTGGTCTCGGTAGTTTTTTGCCAGTTAGAAGCATGCACTTTTTATTCCTTATATCAAAACACATTAATACAGCCATTGTCAAATTTATTAACATTTTTACGTGCATGCGGTATTTATTATTTACATCGTATATATGAATTTGGTCATGATTTGAAGCGTTGCCGTAAAAGATATTTAGGCTGCGTGCGTATGCATGCACGCACGATTGTACCGCTTGTTAACTATAATAAATGCAGACGGTCATATAGTTAATATATGCTGTAAATTCTGGAGAAAATTTTATGGCGCTAACTAGACATGCTCAGAGAAGGGGAGAAAATTGTGATGGAAAAAAAAAGCTAACAACTCCATAAATTCTATTTTTAATGTTCATTTATTCTCGGGAAATTGCCATTTAAATGTAGCCTATAACTTTAAAATATATTATTTTTCTTTCTCGGCTCGCAAGTGCGCAATCATTTCCATCTGCTATGATATTATTTCGTTATGATGCCTGGGTGTAACGTTGTGATTTTTTTTCTTCCTCATCGCATTGCGTGTTAATGGAAAATTTATATAGCCGCATGTCTTACATAGTATAGGCTGCTTATCAGAGAGCCCCCGCACATACTTTTTGGTTTTGGTAACTTTTTTTTCCAGCACTGTTATTTTCCATCTAAGATATAGGATTTCTTTTAAGAGCTGATGGTCAACCTAAGTGGTCTTCCCTGCCTCAAGTAGTCAACCCTGTCTTTTGCCCGTCCGCCCTTTTGCCGACTAATGTCCGCCTTTCTGAAGTTCACTACCCATAATTTTATATCGTAGCCGATCTCACCCAACTATTAGTCCCAATAAATCAAGTACTGCTTCATTTTAATGACTACTCCAAATGGCCTCGGTGATAAGCTGCTCAAAATAAGCGGGCAGTTATTTCAGACAAATACCGCGTTAGTTCAGCAGCGGCTGATATATGACCAGCACTTAATTTGTATTCCTGGAACAAAATGGGAAACGAGGTTTTTTTTTACATCCTTACGTCCATTCGAACTACGCTCTCGCTCTTTTCAATCGAATGCCTTTTATGGACCATGATCATGATGTGGCCTCTCTAGAAATGCATTTTTTTTTATTCTTTGCTTATAATGATATTCGCGGACCGATATGTTATTTTCGTTCTTTTCAAATTGATGGAAGAGGAATTTGATCGTATAGAGTTTATTAAGTTTTCTTAAGTAACTCGATTGGAAATTCTAAGTTCCGTATATAACTATTTTTCTTGCTAAGCCACACGTCTGGTAGAAGTTAAATATCTGAAGTAGATTTATCCAACACTGCCCATAATCTGAGAAATATCTACTATCTGATAGTATGATAGAGTGCATAGCATATGATGCATATCGTATGCACAACATAGGCTTTCATAGCAAACATTGAGTCCTATTTACAGTGTACTTCGGATAATGGGACCACCGCTCAAATATGACAAATATGATATGATAATGTTACTTAAAAGCAACATGGTTTCATTTTGTTCGTTGTTTTGCCTCGACAAGTGTATACGTCTGAGTTGAATGAAACAGTTTTTACACCTAGTTCCAGCGCGTGTTGGATACTTTCTACTGAGCATCTTAGATCTTAGGGTATTTAATTGGTATTAAAATTTCTATATCAAAAGTAATCGATTTTAAATAATCCAGTTACTGCATGTCCTTCAGCACGTATATGTGTATGTACTAGCTTGATGTATTGAAAAGCAAGTGAGGTGAAACTCTTTTCTTTGCATTTCAGTTCGGATATTGACACCTTTAAGACGTTTTCCAACTCGTCAAGGCGTCTCATTTGATTCAATGGATTCTCAAATGACAAGTGTCACGTGCCCACTTTGCCAGTCAGTTTGGAAACATCTGCATGGACCATCTTGGCATTATAAAACTAATGACCCACCCGTTAGTATCGGTATCGATGCAGATATTGAAGAAAAGTATGGTGAGATTTTATCCTCTTTATAATCTGTTACACTGTATTCCCGAACAAACTGTCGAAATTTTGTTAGATTTCAGTCTGAGTGTTACTCGAAAATTGTGACTCAAAAAAGTCCCCTCAATTGCTACGATTTTCGTATTCTGTGTTTATACAGGTACAAGAACAAATGTAGATTTGATTTCTAATTTCCTCTACTATATGCCGTTCGATTACTCCAAATTATAAAATCATAAATTAATCCGTACTATAATCTACATTAAATAAACAGTCATTATTGGAAAACGACATCTCGAAATATTGCAAAATTCAATGTTTTTGACTAACCAGGCATTGAGATGTTGTCCGTCAACCTTGAAAATTAAGAAAGTCTTCAATTATACTTGAAATTCGTATGTAACACCAGTTTACATTCATGCAAATTTGGATATTTCAAACCACGACATGTCCAAATTCATGATAGGTCATTTAATGAAGATATAATCGCTATGAAAAAGAATATTGATTTATGGAAGATATCCAATTTGGTGGTACATTTGCCTAAGTTGGCATTTATCTACGGTCCATTAGGCTTATTTTCTTGTTATAATTGTTGTTGAACTTGCCTAGATAAGGTGTGTGCAATATTGCTACATGAGAAATGACTCCTTAAGATTAGATCGCTGCAAGTGTAATAGACCAGGACGACTCCATGAGCCTGTTTTATCCACCATATACAACCCTCTCCTAATTACTTCTGACCATTGATCAAAGATGTGTGAGCATTAGGAGTCAATACTGACTATCTCGCGATTCCCACGACCTGTTGTTGCACATGGGGCATGATAAGACTTAATGGTTGTTCCTTATCTTAACACTGCGTATGGTGGGCGTTTAGTATGGCTCCTACTTGTGACATAGTACTAGCAAGCAAGCAGAAAAGTTAAAGGGGAGAACTATGCTGCCAAATTGGAATGGATGGATAGCATTGCATACTATAAGAGGGTGAGAAAAATATGGCGGAAACATTAAAAGCGTGTGACATTGTCCAAAGGATGACCATCAATTTTACACTGCCCATGGCTGTCACTTCACAACCGGCAACGTATTATTCACGGGTCAGATATGGTCTGCATGTGTGCTCCAAGAGATCTTCCCTGCATGTTTAGCCACTGGATCTGAAAGCCATTATGGCTGTTTGATTTGTGCATGAGAGGGGGGGACAAGTGACGAAGAATAATTCTGCACGACAGTGGATTTACTGGACATGTTTCCATATATATAATCCGAGTGGGTAACCCAGTCCATATCATCTTGGTAATAAAAACTATATTTATGGTTAGCAAGCTGCATGTATTCAGTTTAATAATGTCGTGTTGCCGATTAAACTTGGTGGAATTGAATGTCTGTGGGAATATACAAGGTGTGGATTGTCAAAGGAAAGTCTTTTAACTCGTTTTCACTTCTTAAATAGCATTCGACATAGTAGTTGAATAGTATTTGATCTATGAGGTTGGCTTTTGAAATTAAGCATTTGGACCCTTTTTTGTGTCAGATTTTCCTGCCGGGTGCTTCTTTTCTAATGCCAGCTCTGGAAGATATACGAAGGCCAATTTAACTGACCATTTCCCTTGAAATATCTTGACCAACTCTCGAATTCCTCGATCCAATTACCCAGCTGAGTGAGTCGCAGACAGCTAAAGCTGTTTCTTGCCGTTTCTTTTTGGTGTTTATCCTCAAATACATTTTTTTTTTATTTGAACATGGAAATAACACTGATGCAGCATTAGCTTTGTGGCCTCGCCTATAGAGACACTCTCTCCTATGCAGGTAGATAAAATATTATTTTATTGCGCTTAGATTTCTGTTTTACTCTGGTGTTTCGCTCAATCTTATATCCCAATGGCCCTATAAAGTCATTGTCAAGAAACAGACAATTTCTACTGATCTCGACGCCCGTTGGCTCTACTATTTCCCTGGAGAGTCAGCGACAATTAAAGATTAGAAACGAAGATGTAATTAGCTTAGACCATTTATTATCGGATTGTGTGTATGTACAATTGTACATACATACGTACAGCGTGATATTTATTGCCGATATCAATGCCGGTGGTTTCTTGTACCAAAATAAGTTTTCATTGTCTCTGCACAATTACCGTAATTGTAAATAGCTACATCAACCATATTTACAGCCTATGTTAATTATCCATAATTACTGCACACGAATATGTCAATCAGGTTAGCTGTGGGATTACGTCACCTTTCAAGGCTTGTGAATACTGATTATGTTCTGGGCCTGTATTCTGTATGTACATGTATGCCATGTGCATACATAGTGTTCAACACTATATAGCTAGTGTTATAATTAGTGTTCAACACTATAGCTAGTGTTATAATTAGTGTTAAACACTATATATACATGCAGCAAGCGTTAACACAAGAACCATTTTCGCCCTTTTTTAATTCATTTTAAAAGCTTATATGTAACTAGCAAAGCAATAGCAAAATAAGCAAGGTAAAATTAATGTAGTATATGTTTAATTCACGGAAATAAAGAGCAATATACATAGTTAACAAAGGGTCTCACTTGAACTATGGTTTTAATGAATCACATTTTTATGCTTTGCTCAAGGTTGATTATGTGTCATGTTTTTTGAAAGAACATAAAATTATTCCCTTTTAACGCCTCGTTAAATCCTACAACTTCTCCTATACAGACATTACTATGGGTTGACATGATACGTACGTTGACAAACTTATGGAATCGGAATTTACTTAACAAAATAAATTATTTTTATCAAATAGATTGCACCCAAGGCTAAATTTCTATATCTATATATACCAAATGGCTTAAAATATATTTTCATGGGCGATAAAGCCGTTTAGGAATTTGGGCATGGACTTATTTTACGACGTGACCACCTTTAATTGTTTTGTAATGGGGATACAACTTCAATTAAAACATAATGGCAATATTATTGCAAACATTAAGATATGTACCATGCAGGTGTTTACATTTTAGGTTATCATGCCCTTGTAATAGGATCATCTTTCTCCACTATTGCCATTACAATGTCTTATTCTAAATTCTCAATTAACTCACCAGTTAGAACCAAGTGTTGATTTTTAGCTTATCATACATTATACAATTGCGATATGGCCGTTTCGTATACCATTGTTATTACGTCTTTTACCAAATTCTCAATTAGCACGCACTATTTACAGCCATTACAGACCTGCCATTTCTGAAAAGAATGACACAAGAAAAGTGATTAACCTTTCAATTTGAGAACAATCCTACAAAGCACCATGTTATTTTCAAACACCTGTGGTGACGTGTTGTACATTTTGACAGCTTTTAATCGAACCTGCTGTTTTCTCCTTGGTATTTCTTAGACAAGTTCACAATGATGGACAGGACTATTATCTTTGCTGAACCGTAAAACCAAACCTTGGCATTTGCCGTCAACAAAGACTCTCCACCCTCTAACGTTATCAATTGGCAATGCTTGTATTAGTCCCTTTTTTGGCCTGTTGTTTTTCTAATTTATTAATTGAGTAACATATGTGAAGTGGTATTGACCTACATGTAATATTAATGGCTTAACTCGTATACCTATGTACTTGCAATCCAACCTCTTCACTATAGGGATATACTTTGAGATACGCCCTATCCTAAAGTTACCCCATCATGTGGGGTAACTTTAGGACAGAAATTGATGGGAATATCCCTGCACCTGTTAATCAGAATGTAAAAATGATGCTAGTTTCGGGTCGAAATTATTGCACACTTTTTTTACCAAAAACTATTCCCAATTAAAGTATCTACTTTTTTGTTGTCCTGTAAAATGTAGATACGTTTGGCACAGTAGGGGTAACTGGGCCAGTCATCGTTTTGCTCAGTTGGAATGTCTTTAGTGGGTTTCAAAGGGTCTTTTTCAGCAAGTTGGAGAGAAGCACTCTTCCGTCACATTCTGGTGATCGACATCTTGAAATTCTAAATTCAACATAGTCTAAATTACGGTCATTTTTATTGTGACACTTGTTTTGTGTTTTCGATAATGTCGTAAAACTTTAATATCGAGAGGATAAACTAAAATCACAGGTCGATATAGTGTTTCCTATATGGCTTGACTATTATTCATGTGAATATCAAGCATTTATACATACAATTAACTATAGGCTACGTTAGTCGAAAACCAGACATGAGCGGGGTAGTTTTGGAAGTGATCAATACTTGAGTATCAGCAATTTTTATAGTTTTCTTCTTTCTGTGTTTTCTTATTATTTAACTCGTTAAGTAGGAAACTAAGTGTTTCATTTTTTCGCGGGGAAAAGTTTTTGGCAGCTGGCATCCGTATATAATGGTTATATTCACGTTGAGTACATCAACAACATACATGGATTTTCAACACCATAAATTGCTATATATATATATATATATGTAAAATATCATATTGGACTAACTATATATATGTATTAGGATATGCCTTGAAAAATACACTGGCCCAAAGTCACATGATAGGGTAACTCTCGGACAAAAAGGGATGGAAATAGCTCTGCACCCGTTAACCATAGAGTAAAAATGATGCCATATTTGGAAAGAGTGTTTGATTCTATATTTGACCAGATGAGTTTTGGGTCAAAATTATTGACCGCTTTTCCAGAATGCTTAAAAAGCACTCCAAAACTGTCTCTAAGTATCCACATTGTAAACCGCATATCTTTCCTTGCATGACATTGTCATAGTCGCTGAGTGTATACAGAATATCTGCACTCATTATAGAAACATGTAATGCCTCAGGAAAGAAAGGCAATTAAGTATTATTTATTTCTCCGCAATTAATCTCTACCGATAGGTGCCTGACGACCACTCTATAAACTAGATGTATTTTGATGTACCATCGTAACTTGACTTGATTTAGGAGGACACGAGCGTATACACGCACTTAAAATGGAGATAATAATGTTTCTCAAACCTGTGTTTTTGACAACACTTAAGCCGAGATAAGGTTTACAATATATTACCTACTTTTGAGAGATTTTCTTGAGGGAAGGGAGGGGGAGCCGAATGCCGAACTTCATATATCGTCAGTGTCCATCTTCGTATTATCATTCACAAGGGAGAGCCTTCCTCCTGTCACAAGGCTAATAAGTGTCCTGCTTCTTCTGCGCGATGAATGTACACGTCCCCCTTTTTCTAACTTTACTGCCATGATTGCTTTTTCAAGTTTCGTATATGTGGAGTTAGCTGCTGCCATAAAGATCAGTATATGTTAGCAGGATTAGCTTTTTTATCTTTTTTCTCCTCCAGTGCTTTCTGATATATCTTCAATATTTATGACTTCACTTATCTGACAGAATTATTGCCTCTCATAATGGAAGTTATCCATTGACAGTTAACAGTCGTGTTATCACAAATGTCATCAGATCCAGGGCTTGTCCACTTTGAGTGATGACCCTCTCACACTCTTAATGATGGCTATCTCGTATGCTGGTCACTTTTTACATACCCATGTAATGCGCGATGACTTCGAGGTTTTGTCTTTTGATCTGGGTTATTTCTTTTTTTTTTCTGCTTCTACAGTTTGGTTTCCAAGGCCTTCTCCAGCAATTTCACTTAATTTAAAAGTTGTAGATTTGCTCGAGCTTCAATACGTTCTGACGGACTCATAAATTACAGAAGTAATCAAGACATTGTCACGATTTTTTTTAGGAGTTGACGTAGTTCGCTGTATAATGTTAGATATCGAGGATGACTTTGGATACATGTATTTTATGCCGTGTTTTCACTAAAATACATGTCATCCGGGCAAGGAATGCTTAACATTTATTTATACGAGTATATATATAAGATGTGATTTTATATTTTACAACAACAGAAATAAATAAATAAGGGCAAACAAATGTTGCTAGTTGGGCAGAGTTCTGATATGCATTTCATAAATAAATAAACTTGTACAAGATGGCGTCGTGGTGGAAGCACTTCACGATGAAAGAAAATTAATTTACAAAACTTGTTTTTGTTAAGATAAATAAGTTTCATGAACAATTTCAATGTAAAGACGTTGGCATCTAAAGCCCTGACTTTAAAAATTGGTAACAAATGCATATTTTAGGTAATTTGCTAAAAATGATGGGAGAGTGGGTAGGAATGGGACATTGCCAATAATTTCAAATTTGATTGTGTAAAATCTATAAATTTTGTATTGATGTTAAGTCCCATTTCACAAGTTTGTTAGTTTTAATAAAAAAAATCCTGACAAAAGGTATTTTTTTGAAAAAGTATGTTCTTAATATTTCAAATAAATATAATTTTAAATTAGTGTGGCGTAATCCCGTGTATCTCCTTTTAAACACAGTGTTCCAATACTCCTGTATACATGGGGAATGGGACAATATGGAGAGAAGTTTAAAAAAATATCTTCAACTCAGTGCAGTCACAATAGTATAAAGTAAAATTTGTGAATAAAATTTGTCATGTTTTATGGTTTGTGAAAACTTTTAAAATAAAAAGGTGAAAAATGTCCCATTCCTACACACTCTTCCCTATACTGTATTACGGGATATATTCGTGTAACAGTGTTTAAGTTTTTCCAATTTTACGATATAAAACTTTGTAAAACTGCTGTATTGCAACACTTTGATCCTGCATCGAATGCAACTTAAAATTGCTCTTGTATTTGTGGTATATTTCCAATTTTGACGCCACAAAACCTATCGCATGCGAATAATAACTATAGCTGCATGTTTTAAAATAATGTAATAAGATTTTATTTGGTATAAAGGCAATAACTGGCACAAAAATATTCTTTGTCACATTGTCTGTTCATGTTTAAATACTTTTATGCTAGCAATTTGGATAAACGTTTCCCCCTCCCTTCCTTGCAATAGTTTTATGAAAGCAAATGATAAATTCTTTACTTATTGAGCTCTGTTGGGACTCCCTCCCATTTCCCAAACCGAATAGAATTTAGCATATTATCTCAACGCTGCCAAAGTGCAATTTTCTTCCTTTTGCTCCATATAAATCCCACCAGCCTAAAATCCAATTGCAATGAGAATGAAATCGTGTGGTATAATGCATTTTATACATTTGTCATACGCTATAGTTTGGATGTATATGCGCGATTCAAATTGTGAAAAAGTCGACAGGGTACTAGATTCTACAATATTGAATATCTCGTCATGTGCAATTGCAAATTTCCAGAAAATGCATATTGAACGTTAAGCATATCTCTTTGCACACAAAAAAGGGAATTTTAGGTGAACAAAAAGTTGCACAATGAGGATTTATATATATTTTTGGGGGGAAATCGCTAGCAGTGGGAAAATGTCCTTAGATAATTCCATATTTGGCTTATCTTACAGTATATTGTCCCCATTCTTTTAAATTGCATTATTGTAGTTATTGATCAGTTACTGTAGATATGTTGGAATTTTAATAAAGTGGATCTGCGCTAAAATTCTTTTAAAAGACCATTCTTTTATATTACATTATTATAATTGTTAATAAGTTACTATTGGAATTTCAATAAAGTGGATCTGCCATAAAATTTAGAAAAATAATAAGTATAATCTCTGTTTTCTATAATATTTTCAATTACAACCTGCAATGAACAAGTACTATATGAAATTTTGTTAGAAAAAAAAAACTTTTGCAAATTTGCGATTCATTATTTAAATATCAACGCCATTTCATGCTTTTGTACAAGAAAAGAAAGGGCCATGGTTTATAAAAAGATGTTATCTCTATCAGTATGTGTATACGTTGTAAGCATGGTTCGGCCTTCAAATATATAAAAGGATTCATCCTTTCGTATTTTTAGATAAGGATGATCCGTCTACCATCTCTTAGAAAAAGTTTCAGAGGTGCCGACAAAGTAAAGGTGTTCAACAAGGAGCTCAATTTCATAAAGGGACCGACTAAACCTAATATTATAATGCTTGTTGTAAGCCCTGAATAGTAAGCGTTGGTCTTTGCAATCTACCTGGAATGATATGAAATGTGTGATATATATACCATACTATATAATATGTTTGTCCCTCAGTTGTCTGGCCTGATATATTTTAACTACTATCCAGATTTTTGTTTCTTTTTTTGAATTTGATATTTAATCTCAAAGGTGAAATTTACCATTGCTCATGATTCTATTGGCTGTCGAAGTATATTTGGTATATATGCATTCATGAATGCATATTGGACGACATAGGGTTATATCATGAAATTCTCGAATAAACAGTAGTTTATTTTTGACAGCAGTTGTATTTATGTACTGCAGACTTGCCTAATTGTACACATGAGAAGGAATACTGATTACGATTGCAGTGAAATCATACTCGATAGTATTTGTATCGAGTAGTGATATGAAATGAGTAATCAAACTTCAGCAAATGTGTAGGGGGAGGCGGGGCACAGTGGATACACTTTTTAGAATTATTTTTTTTTTTTGGGGGGGGGGGGGAAGGGAAATATTTAACTTATAGCATTTTAAAAGAATAACACAGTAATATACATGTCTTCAGGATCTGTATACATTTTTTCATCGGTTTAGAGCTACTAGTTTTTTTTGCTATAAGAGATTAAAGTTGGTTAATTGCGCAGACTGCATGGGACTGCAGAAGGCATGGGGTACAGTGGTCCACGCGAAATTAAGACAAATTTTACAAGAAAAAGAACACCACATTGATTAATTTGTTTAATTCAGCATGTCAATTTAAAATTCCAAGTATAAATTAGAAAAACGATTAAAATTAACCGTAATTACAGCAGCTTTCATATTTTCACTGCTTACTTGTCTAAATGTGGTTCTTTTCTGTGAATGTGAACCATTTTTACTTTAAACATAAATTTATACATGGTTTTTATTTAAAGTTATGATTAATATGATTTAATACAACATTAATTTGGGTGTGCTGGGACATGTCCCAATGTACAGACAAGTACAGTGTCTTGTGCAAAAAAACAAAATTATCTTTACATATATTTGCGCTATATCATTTGAAACTTCCCATTATGAAATCTTTTAATCCAATTTTGTGTATATTTTTGTGTAATATGCGGATTCCCTCAATGTTTATGTTGCTGAAGAATGAAATGATCATGCTGAAACTAAACTAGAATTGGACGATTGCAAGTCGTAAAAAACGAAAAAGGACTTCTCAAACGAGAGAGTAGTAAACATATATGGGTTCTTTTTCACAATCCATTCCTTCTATGTTTGGTCAAGATTAATGACACATTGCAAATCATTAATAGGGATATAAGACATAAAACTGATGCATTTCCACCCTGTTTTACACAAGATGTTCTCAATGTTTTGACGCACATGTACATGTACAGTAAGTTTGCTGGACAAAGCAACTTCACATATTGTCACCTTTGCTCAAAGAACCGAGCATTAAACCATAATACCTTTTGCAATAAGGATCAGTTTACAACCACAATAAAATATGATGAGTGTAGAAAACAAAGTGATAATCTTCACGATAACGTTATTTTGATGATGCATTTTGTTCATCCGGAGAAAGCGCAGTCCATATGTAGTATATGCTAGCTCACCACTGTATGATTCGTATATACGTATATAGTAGCAATAATATGAAGGAATTGAAGATTATTTTGCAAGAATTTGATACATGCAAGTTTTTTGATGTGATCTAAATTTTCTTATCGGTAAAGACATGTCCTGAATGAATGTCATAAAAACGCCCCATCCACCCCAGAAAATTCATAAATAAAATTTGCAGATTTGTGGTAAATTGACTATGTAAAACATTATAAATTCCCATTTTGAAAATATATAATTATGATATTTTGAAAAATATATTCTACCATGTTTAAAAACTATTTTTCTAATGGATTCCTGGTAATGCTATAATTGTTCTCGAATATTGCAATCAACTGAAAATGAATAATACTTTAAATATTTTTTTCAGCTGAGATGCTTTAGCCTTAAAGCATCTTAAACCGTTTAATTCAAATTCTGCTTACAAAAGTGTGCTTTCTGGCGTTAAACCCTACATAGCTCATTAAATATGTATAGCTTAGTCTTTTGGAACTAAGACTAGTTAATCTCTTGCTGCAACTCGTAAGCTTTCCAATAATATCTGACAACATTCATATTGCTTAAAACTATTGAAATGCCTAAAATTACAAACTGAAGCTCAGCCTAATCAAAACAAATCCTGTCGCGTATAAACCTATAAGCCAACTGAAAATTTAACAACACGAGTGTAAAAGATGAATTTTTATATACAATTCCATCAAAATAATAACTAACCACAAGATTTTGGTGTTCTTATCGTGTGATTGTGCAAATGACCAAACGACTTGGCGAAACAGTCAAGACAGTGAAACTTCTTAACAGCGAATGTATATCGAATGTATTCATGATTATATTTAAAAATAAATGGCAATATTTCTTTGGACAACATTTTTTGTATCGTTTATATATACATTACATGTACACTATTCATCTTGAGTTGCACGTAACTCATACAAGATTTGGCCACAGGATTAACGTGAGTCATTATACGAAGTGTATGTTTGATTTGGCGCAAGCAACAATCCTATTTACTGAATGGGTGCCTAGGCCCCCTTAAAGGCCCCATTTTTCTCATTGCTAATCACATAATGCCTAACAATCCGTTGGTTAACTGTATGAACGAGCATTAAAAGCGAGATGTTGGCCGTAATAAAGTAATTAAACTTACTCATTTGGACTCGGGTGACCACAGCATGCGTCAATAAAAGAGCTTTTGATGGCCAAATAAAATGTAATTCCTAATTTCTACATGAACAATGATACCAATGACATCTGCTTGTTCTGTTTCTCATTAACCAACACAATCGGTTTTACACTGTGTTTGGATTGTGGCATTTCGAAGCACACCCCAACATTTAACGAGTGTTCAATGAAAGAAGTAATATACTGTACATGCGGGTGTGGAAAAGTTTGTTAATCGAACTTTGGAACTAAGCGTCTAATACAATCCATTTGCTTTCTGTAAATGTATTGGCTGCTGATGTTCATCTCTTTGTTCCTGTTGGAAAAGTCAGGAAAGTTGATTTTGAACTGTCAAAATTTGGGTGATCCAAAATGCACTGAGTGCATATGCGCATTGTGGTGGGACTCAGCCCACCTGGGAATTGGTTTTAGTTTTTTGGATTGTTCGGTAATTTATAATAGATTGTGAAGAGCCCGGTCGCGGCTGATTTTCAGAAGAACTGTTTTGACATTTGCCTAGAAACAATTGTGGAAAACCACGAAAACCGCAGTCATGTTAGCCGACCCGGAAATCACCCGGGAAAACATTCCCATGTGATTTTTTTGATTTTACCTGAATATAGACCCTGTCTAAAACCATACTCTTGGGACCGGTGAAAAATATGCGTTTAGATAGTTTGTATATACACGGGTTCCAAGTCGGAACCGGCACATGCATTTTAGAGAGGTTATTCATTTACACAGGATGCATTTAGACAGGTTCTACTGTACCCGTCATTGGATTCCCGACTGCTACATCAACGTTAATGTATACGATAATTCATTTAATGTGCTTTATCACACAATCTATATAGTAAAAAAATCTTTAATCTGTCTTCATTGAAATAACATGCAAGGCTTTTATATATGACGCACAAGTTTGATAAATGCTTAAGCCATGAATTATTGATTCGACCATGATGGCAAGGTTAGCAAAGTATATGCATACTAATGCAGTAAGAAATTCTGCCACTGGATTATTTATTGTAGGATTATCCTCCTTATGAAAACAGTCCAATGACGTGTATAAATACATTGCAAGTATTTGATAACAGATCGGTTTTTTTAAATTTTGCATTGATATACGTAATTTAGAAATTCCTCAAAGGTTTTACATCCGAAGTTCAACTAAATTTAAAATCATTTGATATTGGAATTCCAGACGTTATTTTAGAATATCTTAGCAACTTTCAGTTCTGGTAATTCAACTTTACTTGCATCGGAAATATGCATCTTCAATTCGTTTTAAGTATGGCGTTTTTTGTAATCACATATATCATCAGTCATCCAGGGTCATTTATCATTTTGCTGAAGTGCTAGCATTTTTCAGAAAATACAATTTTTTTTATATTACTTTTATACTGTCCACTCTTGAAGGTCTTTTCCTGTATTGTATTTTTTAACTTTTCCTTTAGCCAAGTGTGTAAAAGTGCCATGATCCAATCGCATTTCAACAGCTTTCCTGTGGCTTTTTTTTCTTCTCGGCCTCTGGAGTAAATATCTGCAAATGGAGTTGTAGATATCCATTTAAGTATATGGGTATGGACATTAAATGTATGGTCGTGTCTCTCTATAAAAATGAAATATATCTTTATCATCTTTTTCTTCGGCCAGCCATTTCGCGACGCTTCTTCTTAAGATTGCAGCAGGAAATCCTGCATCAAATATCCTCATCATCTGCTTTTCATTTATAACCTTTTATTTACTAACAAAAAAACTGAAACCGTTCTTTCTCTCCTTCCCTTTCTTCTGCCTTTGGACACATGAACACGTGCATCGTGCCTATTTACGACACTGGCATTTCTTTTTCATTCTTTTGTCAGCTTGACCAGCAAAGTCCAGCTCAATTTTCGTTTTCTATATACTATATGATGGTAGCCGTTTTTATTTTTCATTATAATTCCACCTTGAGTGTAACAAAAACGACCACGAGCATATAATGGCCACATTTCATTGCTTTCTATTTCATATATAACAATTTCTTTATCTTTTTTATCTCATTGAAATCGCCACCGCCAGTATATAGGAATAGGGTGAGGGTGTCAAAATGAAACCTTTCATTTTTTCCTATATGAAACTATTTTTTTATTGGAAATCGTTAGCCGTATAGCAAACCGTGGGGGTTAAATGAATCGCTTTCTGTCGCTTCGTTATCTGTCCTTCTACAGTGATGAACATCATTGTAGCCAACCTTTTATTGTGTCTGATGTTAAAATGACCACTATCAAGTATATAAGGCTTGTTCAGGAAGAGGTGAGCGCAGTTCATATGGGATGAGTTTAATTGTAAGACTCCAGTAATCGGTTTTTCGATAAAAAAAAATCGATGGCTATGTGAACAAACAGAAGTCTTTTCAGTACGTGTATAATAAAACTTACTTTAAAAATACTAAATATTTGTGGCGGATATTTTCATTTTTTTTTAATAGAATACGTCGTCCATTATTTTGGACTAGCCTTTAACTAAAGCAATTTTCCAAAATGTTCCCAATATTGTTTATGTTTTCATGCAATTCACTGGATTAAGATGAAATTGGGAAGATGTCGTTGATAAAATTTCACGAAAATCAATGTGGGGATTATTTTCATTTCATTTTATAAAATCTGTCGCCAATCTTTTTAAACTAGCCTGTATAATTAAAGCAGTTGTCCAAAAAAATTTACAATATTGATAAAATTTCACGAAAATCATTTTTAGTAGATTTCAGTGAGGAAAATTATTTATCAAAACTGCATGGCAGAGGCTACATTTTTGATAATTTTTGTGAGATGGTTTATAGAAAATGTCGTTTGCCAGATGCCATTTTTTTTTTTTTTTTTTTTTTCTTTCTCGAAAGGAGGTTTTTATTTTTGAGGTTTTTATAATTGTAAACAAAATTCCAAGATATATTTATGAACTTTTAACTCCTAAAATAGATTTATTTAAATTATCTAATACTATTTAAATCCTATCTAAATATCTTTTTAGGTAGGTCTGGCATACCAATTTCATTGGTGCAGTACGCTATTTCTTAAGCAGATGCACGTTCTGGTTTCTTTAAAAGAGACGTATGAAATATTTTAATGCAAATTTGGTTTATGGACCTGAGTAAAAGCACATGTATCCTTTTTTTGTCTAAAGATATACTGAAATTACTTCCTGTCTTATAGAAGCTGATGTTTGATACGAGGGGGAAAAAACACCTTGCTATGTTACATTTAGTTTGGATTGTTTCACGTTATTATACTACAACGCAAATCTCCATCCATTTATTTATAAAATCTTATCTTTTGACGTTATGGAATGCAGCTTGAGAAGGAACGTTCATATATTTAGAAGATAAAAAACCCAGGCAACTCTATATATTGAGCCTGTTCTTTGCCTGCATAATGTGATGTGTGGTTTTTGGATATATTGTATATTAGTGCAATACTTTTTTTATAATTGATGGATGTAACTACAACTCACACGCACACTTAGAAGTTGTTTCCAATTCTGTTATTAATCATAAGAGTAATTTATTTCTTTTGTTACTCACACTTATCATATTCATACATTGTATCATCAAATTATGGTGACGATTTCGAGTCTGTCTGGTTGAAATATATTTGTTGTATGGTGCTAAATTCTATTGGAAAAGAAATTTTCATCTACAAAAAGTATGGAATGTCAGCTTGGAAGCAGCCTGCTTCTAAAAGCTTGATAATCACAATAATCAACTTTGTATCATACATCCCCAAAAAAAAACAGTTGGTTACCTAACTATTTCTTTGATGCAACCAAGTTTGAACTTTTCGCTTTTTGCTTTCATGGTCATGTTGACCATGGTCTATCACCAATGGCAATCCAGAACTTGCTTGCATTAATAAATTTGACAATACCAATATTCTTTAAGTTTTGTTTTTTACTTGCTAGTGACCTAGGTCACTAGCAATTAGCTAATCAGCAGCTAATAGGCTTCCAAGTCTCGTTGATGTACTGGATTCTTACAGAATTCCATTCTGCTTCCATAAATTGTGATAACCAGAATGCTATTGCACCTGTCTTTTTCAGGTTGCTGTTATGTAATAAAGTATACATGTTGGCCAGAGCAAAGTCTGAAGTGAGCGAAAAATGTATTAAACACTGCTTAAAGTTTTATAACTTTCGTAGAAGTATCACCAAATCTTAAAGGTTTTTACCTCTTTTAAACATGTGAAATAGGTTGTGTCTATTTTGCATATTTCAACTGCAGTTTTGGAAATCTGAATGCAAGCTTTTCTAAAGAAAACTTGAGTGACTATATATATGCTTGAATAGCTAATACTTCCGTGTCCATAAACGTTATCTGTTTAGGAAGTTCCTTGGACCTCTTCAATGAAAGTGATCAAACTGATTGTATGGCACTGGTCAAAGTTTTGTTATCCTTTGCCAACCTTAGCTAATGCCAACATTCACTTTTGACTTCACTGATTTTTCGCATTGACAAGCTGCAGTGGCGTGCTTTGAAAGTTGTCAATGATTTCAATGAAAACGCGCCATTATAGAAAGGGAGTGATGGTTCCATGCATGCGTCATGCAGAATAGGAAGCTGAAATGTAAAAATCTGCCAATAGTTTGATTTACAAGATGCTCGCACACGTCCTATTCAGGAATGAATTTTCTAAATGTTAATAAAATCCAGAGTGGAATAATAAAAAAAAACGTTGATGCTTTAAGTTGTCATCCTGAATTGAACCAAGTTTTGGACATGAATGAAGGAAAATTGTTCCCTGTTTGATGAGGGATATTTTCACAATGGTTTCCTAGCTTTCACTCGTGCCACTTTTATATGCGGTGTATCCTAAACTTTTACTTGATCTACTTGTATGTTCGGTGACTTGACAGCCCATAATGACGGTCGAATGTTTGGTATGCATCACTGTGTACACTCGTCTTGACAGCCATATGATTAAAAGGCATATTTTACTGTATGTCTGTACTATGCAAAAATGTAGCGCAATTGCATTAACTTATTCTAAAGGAAGTTTAGAAACTTCAAAAATTCAGGGACTGGTCACCGTTTTTGTATACCTACAATGTAGTTTAAATTTGAAACTGATTTTTTTTTATTGAATACGATAATTATGATATTCCGTTTGGAAAAAAAACCCTTCTTTTTACTAAACTTATCAGGTTTTTTCATAATTAGTGGTCCTAATTTGCGGTTTTATTTAAACTTGTTTAAAGTTATTTATTAAAGTTGTGCTTTAGAATTTGAAACTGATGCATAAATCATATAATTAACAGTAGAATAGAGTATAATAATACAAATTTTTCTGATGGAAACAACGTTCGTTAAAGTGAATGGCTAACGTTGCTATGAATCAAGTTCATTCGCAGATTTGCGAATAGACTTGATTCACAGCAACGTCAGCGATTCAACTTGGAAAAAATTAGCTTGGCGACGTTTGGTCAAAAAAATCGTTCAATCAGGGCTTAAGTTGGCCAATACCCGAGTACTTCAACAAGGAAATATCGAGTCAGGTTGACTCGAGTACCCGGGTATTTCAACGAGGAAATACTCGAGTACTCGGGTAGCTGAAAACTCGAGTATAATTTGGATTCCCTAATCCTCATAGTGTCAAAAATATTAGTGCTCCTCTGTAAGTTCTCTTGAACCTTACAGCTAAAGTTATCAAGAATAGGAGGTCTATACGCGTACTTTGAAACTGTTTAAAAGCACATTAGAGTACTATCAATAGGCTTTCAATATATTTGCATGAAACGTCAGATTGTGCATGGTGAATTTCTCTCTGCCATCGCCGAACGTTCGGAATAAGGGCTTCAGGAGCGAGATTTTGCCATTGCCATTTTCGTATCCGGTGATTAATAGTGTGACACTGGTATGAATATCGTCCCGACTGAGCCCATTGACAGTGATGTAGTTGCGAGTGTCAGAACAGCTACAAAACCGCTTCACAAACTTAATTTCCCCAGCACAAAAGGGCTCGTGTTGATCGGAAAGATAAATTTTTGTGTAATTGATTTCTAAAATTCTTCCTTTCAACAGAGTGTTTGTAAATGTCTCTGCCTACCACTTTTCAAGTCCGTATCGTTTCCGTGACAAGTGACAGCGTTCTCACACAGGTCTCTTCTATGAAGTTTTTTTTTTCTCTAGTAATGGTGCTATAGACATCTATTCATTGCTACGCTGACGCTTTCGTATATGGACGGTACATAAAATTGTGAAGCTATTCAATGGCTGTCATCAAAAATGAAAGGAAAAATTGTTGCAAAAGGCAGAAAAGTGTGACAATGACGAGCATTTTTTTTCTGAAAAGCTTTCGGTTAATTGAGTATATAATGAAAAAAGCACTCCTGTTTTGACCACTGTGATTTTGTATTTCTTGTTCGCATCTATGTTTCATCTTATGCAATAGTTGAACATTTACAATTTTGGTAGTTAACATGCATGCGTCTATCAGATAGTTGTTTAATACATTTTCCCCATATTTCTTCGTAAAGATTTGCTCCTGGAAATCGTGGTTGGTGATAAATTGACATGGAAGGCCCTGCACTTAGTCATCGCTGAATGTTTTTGAGAAATTAGTTCTCTGCATTTCTTCCTGGTGCCTGGCCTTTTCCATCGTGCATATTTTTGGTGCCCGCAAGACATAGATGCATATGTATTCCAGGAGTAATTTATGGCAGTCGTTAGTCAAGAAATTCATTTGCATAAGTAGGCATCGGGGACATTACCAAGCGATGGTAGCTCTGTGCTGACTCTTTGGCCTAGTAATCGGTTGGCCTTGCATAGGGTTCGAATCCCATCATCGTCTATTCTGATGTTCTTGAATACTAACTCTAATGGCCGGTTTCACTGAGTTTCATTAATTTAAAGCTGGGATTAAAGGGACCAATTACCAGTAAATGTAGTTTGACGCTACAAGCATCAATTTTTTTAAAAAAATTTCACATGAAGTGACCAAATGTTCCATATTTTCCTTTGCGGGGAATAAACATTCTGGAAAAAAAATGGATGCCAACATTGTTCTATTATGATAATCAAAATGAAAAATAGAGGGAATATCAGTGAATTCCAACATTTGGTATCGTTATTTATAAAATAAAGGCATTCGAAGTGTAATATACACATTGAGGCATTCAAAGTGATGTACAATTAAATACGAGAACAATTCGAAAGGGCAATAATGGTCTTCTCCTCCCCCTCAAAAACACGTAGAAAACATGAGTATTGTTTAGCCTACTTTTAAATATTCAATAGGAAGTTGACTATTTTCTAATCATAATATTAGGCTTATAATATTATTTAATACACAATAAACTTGTTGAAAAATGAGTTCAAAAAGTTTAAATAAATGTAAAAATATCTTGAGTTTTTCATTAGTGTATTCAGCAATAACATCATGTGATCAACACAATGTTTTTTTAGCGTAATAATTATTTAATGTTATTTAAGTTATTATTTAAGGGTATACTCAATTACCGTTTAAAACATTTTAAGGAATTGCTTCCTTGTTAGATTAAAAGTTTGCTTTAAAAGTACATCTATACCGGAACAATAAATATAAAAGTTTAATAGAAATTTAGGCAGTTTTACTCTCTGTAAGTCATTGAGTTAGCGGCATACCTGTAATTAAGAGCAATGAGACACGTTTAATTGTCGATTGTAAGTCAGTAAAATAATTTCTGAAAAAAAATAATATGATAAGTACGATGGTTAAACGTGACACCCTGCTTTCTTTAGCATGAGTTGCGAATATTTTGTAAATACGGTTTGGTACTTGCTCAAAAAGTTGCAATCATCACTGTTCTAATTCATATTACTTGCTGTGAAAATTGTGATAGTTAAGTGTATACTGAATATAATGGTAACTGATGTTCAAATGTACTATTTTATTTCATTGATGTACATACTCTTTCATCTTTCAAAATCCATAGACAAATATTGGAAATATTCAAAAAATGTGTATGTTAATTACTTATAGTTGAGCTTTACTTTTCAACAAAACTTTCCACTCCATTTGGTTTATGATCGTCTACGTTTTATGTAAAATATCTTCGAACATTTTATTATACTATATTGTTTTGTCATCTTCATTCGTCAATAGGGTGAAGAATTGGGGTAGTGTATTCTGAGATAGGATTGGAACATGAAATCATTTTAACTTAATTTAAGAAATAAATTTTGAAAAACTATGCAACAAGAACATAGTGTGGTATGTTTGAAGCAGTATATTTAGTTTGTGATACTGGTCTAAAAGGCAATATATCCCATTTTTAGATCTGTAACATCCCAGTTTTACCAGAAATGGTCAACTTAGCGTATGTATGGTCAAAGTTTTAAGGGTAACCCTGGTGAAAAAAACAATAGAAACCAGTAGATTTCTATTGGTTTCTATTGTTATTTGGACACTTTATTGATTTGAATTGTTTTCTATAGTTCATGTATTGACTTCTATTGGTTTCTATTGACTTCTATGGTTTAGCTGTATTGACTGAACAATAGAAAACAACTGAAACCAATAAAACCAATAGAAATTTTCTATTGCTACCAATAGAAAACAACGTTCCAAATAACAATGGAAAACAATAGAAATCTCTATTGTTTTTTTCACCAGAGAATTGAACCGTATTTCCTTCCACAATGAACTTTTGCTATATTAAAGACTTACTGCTTCTAATAAATAGGCAGTGTCAAAATTTGGCTCCATTGAATGCAGCTGTAGAGCTGGAATCACAAATTTGAAAACAATTTACAAAGCCACAATGAGTGAAAGAATTTCAAAAATGGAAACCAATCTATGAACAAGGCTTGAAAAAACGCGTCCAATTCATGCTTTGATGAAACCATGTGCGTAATTCACACGCATGCGCAGATCCCAACCGCTCTGCATTCACAAATCAACTTCGAAGCCACTCTAGTGAGAGCTATGCATGGAGGCTGAAGCTACACCAAAGTAGCTCCCATAGTTTAGCTCACCTCACATACAGTACAATATAATGTACATGTATTGTATGTATACTACTTGCCATATATGAAGGATTAGTCCAATGGTTCATGTTGTACAACCAGAATGGGATGTTTTGTGTTTGAAATAAAGGAAACTTACATAGTTACATAGATACTTTTTCAAAGACTTTCTGCTCATTAGAGCAGTGCTGACATGCTTTACTTATATACTGCTGCCATGGAAGTTTGGAGAGGGATTATGATTACATAATATATTTTTCGATGAAATCTGGAGATTAGAACGCAAGGTCTGCTGCAATTTTTTCAAATTTGGAACGAAGAAATAGTATAGGTTCTTAAATTCATTATTGAAAAAACTTGTAGTTGGCATTTTGTCAGGTTAATAAGACATGCCATCACAAAATACCAATTGTTGTAAAGATTATTTTGACACAAAAAAATGTATGAGTGATGTTTATTATAATATAAAATCTTCAAGGAAAATACCAGTGATGACCTCCTTGTGGAGAGTTCTTACCCACGTATTGTTTATGCAAAACTATTTGGTATAAATATGTTTTAATGGGGTAATATAGGTTGGTTTATTAAAGTCCTGAAGCAATGAAAAGAAAATCATTTTATGTACTTTATTTAAATAACGCATTAATTGGACAAAAAATATGCAGTAATAATATATTGGCAAGACCAGTTTGCATGATACTAATTATAATGTATACGTTCGCATAAATTTCCCTGTAAATGCATATGCACGTCTAGGGCTGTATTATTTACGAGACAGGCGTATATAATGACAGAAGTGGAAGGAGATTTTATGGAGTTACCGTAATTAGTCTTTTATAGAAAAATTGTGCTAAAATGGCTAGGTGCCGCAGCTAGGGTTAATTCACTTTCGCTTCTTTGCATCAGTCCAATTAAGGGATTTCGTAATTTTGATAGTCGTTTTTGTCGATAAGGACACGTACTTTATTTGCAGCCTTCCTCCCTAAACGACGTTCTTGCAGATATGGCTTTCATTTATTAATTTTTATGACCAACATTATAAAAATGTTGTACAACAATCCTTATTAATGTACGCACCAAGTCTATTCTGAATCGTATCTTCCTCCCAAGCTTCAAAATGTTGAAATTAGAGCAGGCCTACAGCGGGAAATATAAGAAATGGAAATGTAAAGCGCGTGGAGTCAAAGGGAGCTTAATGTATAGTAGTACTGGGAGTATTTTCTAAAAGGAATTACAAGAAGTTAACCATATGGTGCTGTCATAACGGTTCGCTCTAGTGCTTCTCTTTTCGGAATTGATTGCTTATTACACGCACTGCCAAAGCTTTCTTAATTAAGATGCAGCTTTTATAGGAATTTATGTTTGAAAATTAACTGCTGCCGCGCTTTTTTCTCCCCGTATAGATACTCTTTTATTTTTGCTTTAGATGCTCCAATGATAAAAGTAACTTAGTTAATTAACATTATATTGCCTGCCTCAAAGATGCACGACTCATTGCATCCTCATTACATTCCCTGTTTTCTTCATTAATAGCAGCCTCGACTGAGCCAACCCCACTCTAGTTAATTTTATTTTATTTTTTTAACTCCCATCCATTATAGATAAATAATTTTTTTAGCTAATCTGTTTTCTTCATCTTCCACCTTTGGGATAGATTATTTTAGACGTACCAATTTATACGCCATTTTCTTCTGTTTTAAGCCTTAGCAGCGCATTACCATTTAACATATGCAGTTTACACTGAGGTTTACTCTACAAATGCCTTGAACAATTCCCGTTTCGTTTTTTTGCTTATGTCATGTTAAACTAGAACGAAATTTATTTTGCACTTCATATAGGTACTTGCAATAGTCGATTCCTAAATTTTAAGTATATATGCAAGTCGTTGTGTTTTAAAATGCTAAGGTCGGTATGCATCAAAGCAAACACGAGAAAGCACGAAACAAAAGCACGGTTTTCAAAACTTGTTTTGAACAAGAGTTTGCTTCCAATTTTGCGTCCAGAGGTTTCAAAAAACATTTTTCGAAAAATGCGTATATTTTCAGTGAACTTGTTTGCTGGTGATTGCTCAAGAGGCAGCTTGGATCTAAGGAAAAAATGTTAGCTGATCATGGCGCTCCTATCAAGGTCTGGCGTAGAGTATTGCACCACTTGGTCTGCAAAATGGGCCATTGGCATCTATGCACTTTTGCAGACGATGTTTGGTTATAGAAAGCACGTATGGAAATGGACTACGTCGTCGTATATAGTCCTTGGTAGGAGCGCTATGGCCAGCCAATACCAAGCTCCGCCTTGTTTCATGGAAGGGATTTTTCGGTGCGTACACTGTGTTTTTGCAGGCACGTTTTAGAATTTGTGTTTATGTATCGTGTTTCGTGTTTCATTTGGTGAATGCAAACCTTTATGCCTAGTACACACTGCATGTTTCATGAAACTGAAACATGTTTGTGATATGTGGATGCCCACCAACATTTTGCAACCAAGTTTCATGAAAATTTAGGCTAAAAAAACGTGTTTCATGAAACATTTCGGTGATTGCTCAAGAGGCGGTGAAGATCAAAGGAAATCAATTAATGTAACATTGCTTCATAGTTATGGCGCTTCTACCAAGGCGTTAATACTCCTCGGTTCTAGTATAGTTAATACTAAAAAAACGATATTCACCTCGTGCATAACTGACACGTTATTAATAGGTAAGTTTATAAGTTTTAAAATAAAAATATATTATACGTTTAAAATGCCTATTGTCATCTAGATATATATACATATGTAGATTAATTTAAGGAATGGTGACTTTATTTTAGCACATATGCAAGTTTACTATATCGTCTTTACTAGCAAACAGTTTCTTGCTTTTTTATGTTGTGTCACAGATACATTTGGGCAAACATCAATATATAAATATGTTAATTAAACAAAGTTTTAACAACTTAGTTTGCTGAAACTTTATTTCAGTTTCATGAAACATGCAGTGTGTACAAAGTATTAGAAGCATTGCTTGTCCAACATCGAACCAAATATATTTATTGGGGGAGGAGGCACCACTGGCATATTCAGTAATCATGCAATATTCCAGTTCAATAAACTTAATTTGAAGGCCAGTTTTTGCCACTTTAATTATAAGAATAGTTTAGTATAACTATTATTATTATACATATTTTAAATTTACCCCAATTACTGTAATTACCTTTTGTTTGATCATCAAAATAATGTCGGAATTAATACAATTTTTACTGTTTTTGCAGGAATTGAACTAATTTGAATCTATTTTAGGCATCTAATTTTGCAGAATGCACTATAGATAGCGCTGGTGTTTTAGAAAGGGTAGTCATCGCCATAGCCTGCTATAAATACAAATTAAGCATAATGTTCTTTGAATGCAAGAAGGGATTTTGTGATAAATGACTTTGGAATATTATGCAAAAAAAATCGTCTACTTATTGCAATGATATTGGATAAGGACTACCATTTTGTCTAATGTACAAAGTATAGCCTAAGTAAAATATTTCTTTCGTAATTAACGCTTTTGTAATAAAGATTGTGCAACTGGGCCATATAGGAAGTATTATGCTTAGTTTGCTGAAGTGAAAATCCTGAATATGCCTAATTTCAGTTCGCGGCAATTCTGTTTCTAACACTCAATGTTAGTCGCAAACATTTACGTATATTCGGTTTATTATGGCAAATATATACCCACAACTGGAAGCGGAAAGTACATTCTGCTTGAACAAATTTGATGTTGCCGAAGGTGTAGAAACATAGGGGCCTTCAACCTATTCGAATTACACTTACGAGAAACGTGCTTTTCCCCACACTTTGGTTTGCTTTATTTCATAGAAGCCTGCATCTTTCAGTAATAGATTACAACTATATATTGAACGAATATACATAGACCAATGCGCCCATTGAAACCCCTCTTTCAATCCTTTAAACATACGTAGTTACTTTCATACGTTCGATACTCTTATAATGATTCTGTTTGATCCCTTTGTGTTAGCTTCGCCCAAAGGTTTCACTTAAAATTGGGTCTGCTTTTGTCAGATATATTAAAAGGAGGAGGAGGAGAATGATCGAGGGAGAATAAAAAAAATATATGTATAAGATGCAAAAATCCATGTAGCAGAAATGTAATGGAAATTGTGTGAACAAGTGATTTGTCATGTTTCTATTTGCTTCTCGTGCCACTAAATGTGCTTCAAGTAATACTTATAGAAAATTCATTTCTCATAAAAGACCGATAAGAATTATTGAAACTAAGGATTTTGCTGTAATATTCCCTGCTAAATTGTTGAAGCGTGTGCAATCGGTTCATCATTCGTTGAAGCATGATTGCCATTTGCATTGGGTTTTCCGTGCACGTGCAAACGACATTTTACATTCACTAATGTAAATAAGTAACGTTGACAAATGTGTATTTTTTGTTTACGTGATTATGTCAATGGAAGGAACTTAATATAATAATATCCATGCTTATCATTGGTGTTGAGTAGTGACACCTAACTCATTTCAACTTTTCTGTTCATTGTTAACATCTTTGCAATTCACAATTAAAATAACCAATTTTGATAATTACAATGTAAAATGAATTAGTATACGTAATACGTCGAGCGATGTAGTGCTCCTTTATAATAAATTGATAATCAAACATTGGTGGGCTAGCTGACCACGGTGTTTTACTAAGCTGTTTTACTAAGCTAAAAATACCCATTTTTAAAAAGTTATTTCTGCTTGGTTTTTTAAAATGTGTTTTAGGCTAACACTCCTTAGTGTGATACATTAGTTTTTCCTAATGTATGCATCCCTAATACAGGGCATTACATTTCAAAAATGAACAGCGGGAATTCGGGAAAAGGATAGTAAAATGATGTTGTTTAAGATTATTCAAATTATATAAAGTTCTAACTGTGTTTATATAGTGGTTCAATGCATTTTACGATGCCCGCAGGCAGTCCTTTTTGTCTAAAAGAAGTCGGGCTTGGAATTAAGATTCTAATAATTAAAAATATAGTAGTTTGGAGAAGAATGTAAGAAACAATTGCAATAATTGCAATAATTGAAAAATTGTATTCAGTATAACAGACTTGGAATTTTTACATGTGGTTAGGAACTAGAATGCCCAAATCCTTAAGTTCAATAAAGTTTCATGTTGGTAAATTCTAAACACTGGACAACTTGCTGATTATAATTTGGGAAAACCTGAGAACAGTGTTCGAACTGAGTCATTTTTTAATAAAATACGATATGCAATGGTATGGACTACACTCACGTGCATTAGATGAATTTGCAAGAGGGACATTTTTAGAAAAATTGCTTTTAAAATATAGGATTACAACGTGAATGTGAACCTAACCTTTTTTGAGCTAATGTCTCTATTATTCGCGCAACAAGCGGAACTTGTCCCACTGAATTACAAACCGACGGCACTGTTAATAATCTATGGAACTGGGGGATGTGTTGCAAATTAGTTTACGAGAGATGCATAAAATTTAGTTCTAAATGAACGAGTTTTGCTCATTTCAAACGAGTGAAATATCGCTGCATGTGAATGAAGTGGCCTCTGGGAATTCCAACGCTTGCATGCTGTAATTTCCACCGCGGTCCATTCCTTAAACGTGTGACCGTTTTCACGGGTATTGCCAATGCAAAGGCCTAGACGCCTTGTTTGCATTAAATTCCATCTCTTGTTTAAACACGTAGCAGTTTCCGGATCTACTTAGCCATGCGTGTCAATGGCGCTCTTAATTCTGACTGCGCCAGCCTCATTACTATCAAAGCATATTAATTACCTGATGGGCTATGCTATGTATATACTTTAAGTTCTCCTTTTCCCTCTATATTTATTTCAGGGGAAATATATTATGCCTCGTGTGAGGGGATATGCCTCTGGGTGTCCCAGAAGAACAACGTGCGAGTCTGTTACCGTATTTACTACTGGTAATTAAGCGATTAAGTAAACATGCTCGAAACATAAAGCTCATTTTCTTTCTAATAAACGAAGACTGCTGCAGGTGGAATGCATAAGAAAAATGCCTCCCGAGGAACCCTCTATGAGTTATAACTCTCTGAGCATCCATTGTTTCCCAACTAAGCGAGCCTTTATATATACAATTGCAATTAAATGGCGCTCTAAGTGCGCTCTTGTGACATCTGCCCCATTTAGATGAAGAAGATCATTTGCATTTGCATCTAGTTGCGAACGCACGCGCACAAGCGTCTACAAATGAAATTCTCTCATATACTAGCATGAAAGAGGAGCAACCTATACAAGACGAAGATTAATAATGCCCTTAATGTTTCTAATTTTCATGATTTTTATCAGACTCACATTTTAAATGCCGAAAAATGTGGATACTTTAAGCCCTAATTAAGTGGACAATTATGTGGGCCATACTACATGTCCATTTATGATATTTCAATATGTCCGAAAATACTTATGGCCTTCTGAATTTTATGTATATGGAGTTAATATAGCCTACTCACAACGCGTGAATATGACCATAATACAAGTTTGCTTAGCTGCTTTAGACCTTTCCTCGCGGAAAAAATAAAAACAAAAAACACTTAGGGGCCATTCAAATATTATGTCACACTTTTTTGCCTCTTTTTAAACACCCACCCACCCCTTAGTCACAATTTCCCTATCCCTTATACACAATTGTCACAAAAAACAAACAACCCACCCACCCCCCTAGTTGTGACATAATATTTGAATGGCCCCTTAGGTCCCTACTTTTGTGCTAAATAATAACAATATTATTTAAAAAATTGTCAACTGCAGAAACTAAAGTTTGGGTTAGTACAAAATAAGTCTAGTTTTTGGCAAATTAACTTTTTGTATTACATGTATACATATATATATACAGAGGGTGAATACTTAATTATTTCACAACTTTTGCCTTATGTTTTCGGAAAAAGAACACAATTATGAATGTTTTTTGTTTGCTCGATGTGTTCTCCATTCACCCGAGAAACTTTCCTGCAGCATTGTTTCCACGAATTAAACACATTCTGGCATGTTGTCGTGTCAACTGTGGACTGCTCCTGCTTAAGAACTTTCCAAAAACCATTGACAGTTTTTGCCTTGCGATGAAAAAGGTGCTGTTTTAAATATCCGAACCCATGAAAATCCATAGGACTGATGTCGGGTGATTTGGTTAGAATGTCCTCTTTCACAATGAAGTTTGGTTCTTCCCCGATTTCCTTGTTCTTCAAGGTATGACGTCATCAATTTGGCTGTATGTGATGGGGCCTTGTCGTGGTGAAATGTCACTTTTGATGTCTCTCCAGGATACAACCGAATAATTTCTTTTTCAAAATACGGATTCAGAACGTTGTCAATGTAGTACTGGGCATTGGCCTTGGTCGTTCTGGGCACTCTGATCAGCGGAAGAGGTCCTCAGCCACTCATACCACCAACCACCATTGAAGTCAATGGGCCAGCTTTCATGGCAGTTCACAAGTTAATTGTTGTTGATTTTTTGATGATCGTCTTTTTTCCTTATTTTGGCACCCAGATCAGCGTGGATAACGTTTTGGATTGTCTTTTGGGATGTTCCCAAATGTTTTGCCACGTCTCTCTGATTTCGTGGATTCGGTTTTTCTATCATTTTTTTCACTTTTTTGATGGTACTGGTAGTACGCACTTTACGTGACCTTCGGAAAATCTGCACTGGTTCACCCAATTCCTTGGCCTATCGAGTTTTCGTGTTGCATTTGATGACATTTAGGATTGTTCCATAGGAAATCACAATTCCGACCTTTTTTGGTGGTTTTTCCAATCATTCTGCATGACATTCCTTCTTTGGAAAGTATTTTCACGCGATACTCGACCTCCTCCTTGCTTTTGGTAGACATGTTTTTTTTTTAGAACTGAAAAATGATTATGTAGTCACGTGCGATTTTTTGAAAGAAAAAAAAACTTTTGAAAAAATATTAAATAATTGCAGAGATATTTACATTTAAAGTTGTAAAATAATTAGGTCTTCCCCCTCTGTATGGATGTACGTATATTGCATGCATATATTACATGCTGATTTTTGTTGAAATTGTTTTATAGGACTTTTGACATCATTCACAGCACTTAGTCTTAATACTACCGAGTCGGCTATTATGAAATATACATATGTATTACAGAAAAGCGATTGTTACCATCGTGTACTGTAAAATGAAGAAATTGAGGAAATATCGCCTATACGTACTGTACATTTTACTCAGCATGCTACTGTATAGTTATAAAGCAAAATATGGGTGGAATTTACGTTTATACAAAATGACATCTATTGAAATCCAACTGTATAATCTGCAAACTTAAGAAAATGTAATACTTCATTTTTCCATCAGTGTATTTATATGAAACTGTTTTTCTACAATTTTCGTGCCATTTTCATTGATGCATGTCCTGGTGAAAAAGGCAATAAAGATTTCTATTGGTTTCTATTGTTATTTGGAGCAAAACCAATAAAATTTATTGGTTTTAACTGTTAAAATTCCTATGGTTCCTGTATTGACTTCTATTGGCCTATGGTTTAGCTGTATTGACTGAACCATAGGATCAATTAACAGGAAAATACAGGAACTATAGAAAACAGTTAAAACCAATAGAAAACAATGCTCCAAATAACTATAGAAACCAATAGAAATATCTATTGTTTTTTTTCACCCCAAGGGTAAAAAAATACGTGTAATAAAATTGGTAATGCTAGGGCTTTTGTAAGCATTTTTAATGGAACAATTTTTATATATAGGTATGTCGATGATCGTGGGATAACTAGTTTTTTTCCAATAGAAATCTCAATTATTTTTTTCACATGTAATTGAGTATAGTGTATGTAAACTGGATTTCAAACACCTCTTTTATGGCTTTCTCCATTGTCATTGGTCTTTGAAATAAACATGTTTGGTCTGTGATACATCATCCTATTTTCTCATTGTTTTTTTGAGTACCCATATCATTTTTATTATAGCATATATACATGCACATACGTATGTCTTGTTAAAGCTATACTGTATATTGGCAGCATATAGATCTAGAGACATAAGCATTTCTTCTAAGATATCAAATTTTGACAAGCTTACTTCTGACATTCTACACAACATTAATGAAAGTATAAAGTGGATCGCTTCTCAGTTTGGCCGACACTTAATCCATCATGAAAAGCTTTAAAGTTATACTTTCCTCGATAACAATTCTACAGACGTCGATTTGTCAAGTTAATGTCAACAATTTATCACGTGAAAGTCTTTCTTTGTTACATTTCATCAGATTTATACGGTTTTTAATGTATTTTATGTGTTGTTGAGCTAGTGGGAGAGAGCGTGGTATTGCCTTACAAAATTGTCATCAAATAAAGCTTGGCAACTTCGCTAGTTTGACATTACAGGTATAAATTTCTTCTGCAGTCCTTGATATCCAGTGTCATAAGTGGATCTAAACTGTCAACATATTTTTATTTGCAGTGATATATCATGACTGATTTAGAAAGTGGCGAAAAGTTGAGCTCAACTACTATAGTCGCGTAATGGAAGTAGTATCCATATTCTGGAGGTTCCCCTAATTGATTATTGAAAATGCAATTTAGCACTTTTTGTTTTCCTATTGCGACTTTTCTTTCCAATATTCAATACGGCACATGAGTGACCAGAAAAAAAAAGCGCACGTGATAAGACAACTGTGTAAGTACACTCTCACTGTAACTTAAGTAAGGTTGGTTTGGTTAGGTAAGCTGTGGGCTGTTTTCATGTGCACATTTTTTCTAAAACCATACAGAAGTGTAGGGAAGAGTGAGCAGGAATGGGACATTTTTCACTTTAAACACTGTGTCCCAATCCTCCTGTGTGCATGTGTATTGGGACAAAAGGAGATATGAGTGATTGATGACACCACACTAATTTAAGATATTATATTTATTGGCAATAAAAACACCCTTTTTCAAAAAAGAAATAACTTTTATCAGGATTTGTTTATTAAAACTATCAAACTTGTGAAAAGGGACTAACATCAAGCAAAATTTATGTAGATCGATTTCCTGCAATCTTGACCATTTTCCACACAGAAATGATGTGGAAAGCTGTTCAGCATGATATCAATATCTATATATCATCAGATGATGACTGGGAATGTCCCATTCCTCCTGCCCTTTTGCACTGTTGTCCCAAACCTCATACTACATAGTCATTGTCTCAAATAGGACCTGCAGATTGCTAGTAAACATTGCCTCTATCAACTATAGTTTTAGAAAAGTTTAATATTTTATGTAAAAACTTACTTTTTGGTAGCGAAATCACACTTTTCCTTCCTGTATTATTGTGCATCAATAGAAGGCCACTATTTTACACAAACCAATGCAGGAACACAAGTATCAATATTTTCACACATTAAAGTTTTAAATTATTGGCACTGTCCCATTCCTCCTGCGTCCCATTCATACCGGGTCCCATTCCTACCCACTCTCCCCATATACAACATATTCCACATCAAGTTATTAAGAGATTTTTTCATTTACAAAATAATGTTCAGTTTTCTATATTCAATGAATTTGCATGTGTCACATATACTTGTATGATGTACATATTGATGTACAGGAAACTGCCCTTGTAATACTATATCTAGTATTAACTATTCTGCTAAACCATTTCCTAAGTGTATAGTTTTTGATATTAAATATTTTATGATTCAAATTGACATTTTTTCAGTTATAACATTCACAAAATACATGTTATTTACCTTTAAGAAATACATATACAATTTGAACAATTTGTTTTATAGTACATATATTCAGATGATAGTATTACCAATTTAAAATTCGGGATTATACCACCATACTGCATTCAGGCTCCTCCATTCTAAACGCTGGCTTCTATGCAGTATCAATTTGTGCAGTATATGAGATTATGATCTTTGATATCCTTTCGACATTTCGGAACTACATGATTGCAACAATTGCTAGATCTAATGTACTTACATTGTCAGTATGGGTTGATTTTCTTTCCAATATAAGCTAGTGTTGCGGATTTCCTCTTATATACTACTGTAGTTTGAGACTTGGAATGCTCGTACTTGAAGCGATAGGTTGCTGCATCCTCGATATATATAAAACTGATATAAAAAAATAAAAAAAACTGAAATGCCATTGGTGTGATGGAAATGTAAAGTCCCCATTTTCGTAATACGCTTCATTGATATTGTGATGTCGGTGTAATCTCTCGTGTAAATTTCCATTTGCATATTCTTGATTACTAGGTGATTGAAGACGTGTACATTGGTGCGCGAGAATGATGTCATATCTCAATATTGAAGAACAAATGAGCTTTTTATCTGGCTTTTATATTTAAATGAATATGGGGAGCGAGGGATGATTTTTGATGATGATACGATTGCTACACTAGATCTAATAGTCGGCGACGACAAAAAAGTAATGAACATTTTTAAGAGAAGATCGTATATGTGTATTTCTATAGTATAACGCATACGATAGTTTGCCATATCGTGCTTCATTCGAAAGCACAAAATGTTATAGGTTTATTTCGTCTCCCCTGCAGACAGTCTATAGGGATGGGTTTTTTAAAAGGGTGAATAAGAAGGATACTGGGAATACTGCCGCAACCATGACATCATCTACTATGTGTAGTTTGTTATTCCATATTTGATCCAAATTTGACTGTGGTAAAGAGGCCATTCATTACCAGCCCCACTAAGATTTTTTTTTTTGTGGAAATCTCAGGGGTTGCCATTAACTTTTTACCCCATGTTCATTCATTTTAAAACATGTGTAAAACAATTTGTCCTTTTGAAAAATGTGTGCTCTATAAAATTGTTATACTAGAAGTTTAAAATTTGTTTCTATTGCATTTTTTTTATATAGGATCGAGTAATCATCCTAACGATTAAGTGAAAAGCTCTCAACGATGGATTTTGTCATTTTTCGGTTTGGAATAACATTTTACTTGGACCTAGAGGCCATTGTGATAACGAATTTACAAAAGTAAGTCTTCACAACAGTTTAATTATTTATTAATTTATGCCTAATGTATAATCAGCCCCTTTAGGGTCCTTTTATAGGAAAGTTAATCCTCCCAAGGATTAATTAAACCTGGTGAAACCTCATAGAAAAAGAAGGGGGAAGATATATTAATAGTAATAAAATACCAGTCTAAGGCAAGCCTGCCTTACACGCATGATTTTCTTACGATTCTATTAGACTTGCTGTATGATCTCCAAATAACATTATGATATCATGGGCCATTGGCAATTCGGTTTTTTAGTGATTTCCTCATTGTGTAGTTTTTCTTTCATGATTTTAGTTTATAATATATTAATGATATTTTGAATAACAAACGAGGACTGGGTCTAAAAATATGGGTTGCCAGGATACAGAAGGCCCACCCACAACTACAGTATAAAGTTATTACTCAATATTTGTAAGATATGAATACAATTTTTAACAAATATGCAGGTGGAAAAACGATAAACTGTAATTACATTTTTAACATGCTGTCAGATTGCCGAATTGACAATCTGCTGACATTTTTAGTAAAAATAAATTAACTTTTGTTTTTTATTGTTTCAAGAAATTGTTGGCCAAGATAACATTTTTTTTAAAAGTGTACTCTGTAGAGGATTTTGAGATATTGATCTTTGGTGCTTTTATCATTGAATTGAATATTTTGTGGCACGCAGTTGCCAGAACTACCATATTTTTTTTGTTGCTTGCTATTACTCGGTCCCTGTCATATCGATTGTCCTAATGATCGGTTAGGTCATAATCCCTCGGTGGCAATAGCTAAGGGAGCGCCATCATATTTTATCGATATGGTTTCGCCTGGCGTGAGTCTGAATGTATATATTCTGGTATCAATCTTGCGTTGATTGGCAAGTGCTCTTGCCCGTGATATACTATGGAGGGTTAAATAGGGGATTTCAACAATCAGATCAATGGACAAAATCGAGATTCGTATTTTTCGATCCATTTTCATTTGTACTAAGCCGGGGTCTTTTGTTAATCGTTCCTCGTCAGTTGTCAACTTTGCTTCGATGGAGCGGAAAACAAGATGAGATTTCATAGACACACTTCCGTCATGTTTTCAGTCCTGTATTAATGATCGCAGCGTTTGATGTCTTAAGCCGAAACTTTTTAATGAGTCCAGATGGACACTTTTCGCGTATTTTAGCGCTTTAAGAGAGGTGAATCTGACAGCCGATTTCAACACATTGACAACATATACAGGAATCTGTAGGAACCAGGAATAGCATGATGTCATTATTTGCACATATTTTATGTATATCATTAGTATTTGATGAAACAAATTCTTGGTTTACATATGTACATGTTGATGTTGTTTGAAACATGATGCCTTCATGTGTGCTGATATGTGATCGTGGACAAGAATAATGAAGAATTGTCATGAAACGGTAACAGGGACTACATTATGTGAGCACCAAATTGTGAAGTTTTTAACAAAAATTGAATCATTTGTTATTTTACAACAAAGCAAATCAACGTAGCATTTTTATACTTGTTGTGGTAGATAACTAATAACCACAATAATGATACTATACAGTTTCACGTTGGAATAAATTGTCAAAAACATAATTATCAAGAGCTTAATTTACGTTTGGTAAATAGTTTTTCTGACTTTTTTTTGTATATTTTTCTCTAATGTTTATTTCAAAACCTTGTGGACCATTCGTGATTTTCTGAATTCAAATCTGTCATATCAGTACTTACTTCCCAACGACTTCATTTAACAACACTATTATATTTACTAGATAGAAGCATCGCAAACTAGTTTAGATAAGTATAACGATGCAACCTACATTTTTTATTCTGGACGTTATGGTCATCTGTTCAGTAAGCCAAACATAGAAAACTAGATATAGAATATTTAATAAGTAACTGATTATAAATGCTGAAATATCTAAAACAATGCATCGCATGATGTGACAACTGCATGTTGCAGCTATTGTTCTTCAATACGCATCTATGTAGGTAAAGCAGGTGACAAATTTCAATGGCGCCGTCCTGATGTGTCGCCATGCGACCCGGTGACGTATGGTCTTTGACAGGGGTTAGGTTACGAATGATCATAAATCCCCTTTAATTGCCAAGGGCTTTTCGTTCGTATTTGCTCTAGCACTCATCCCTTGTCAAATGACAGTGCAGGAAATGCCATTTTCGCCCGTTTATGTCTCCAACACGTGCATTTTTGGCATATGGCATATCATTTACACGTCCCTGGTCACTTTATTAGGTTATTTAATTGCTGTTTAAGCAAGACAAATGCGCTCCTTTGCTCTTGCAAACCGTGATTTCTAAAGGGGTATCATGCCCTAGCCCATTATTCACAGCAGATAAGAGCTGGGCTGGCTGCTTTCGGTGGACAGCAGCTGAAGCCTTGCTTTAATTGTTGGAAATCAAACGGCTTCTTGTGCTTTTACAGAGGCCATTTGTAAAAATGTTAGACTTTAAATGGCCAGTCGTTAATGGAGGCCATGCAGCTTAATACTAAGTAGCATCGCGATTTATATATGAGGGCAGCAATGGCGTTATTACGCCATTGTTTATAACCTTTTGTACACTTAACATTTCGCCATTGGATAAAAAGCTAAAAAGGGTAAAATGCGGGGTGTAAAAGTTGCACTAACTCAATTTGCCTCGCATCGCAATGAATGGGCTGCTACAGTTCCACTTTCAAAGTGGCCAATATATTTTGATTAAAGTAAAATGGTGGAACAGGACCCTATGTCTTCGCCGTGTTGAGTATACACAATCTGCACATCCATTTGTCTTTTTCGAATGTCCTAAAAAAGACCGATTCCGGCAAATGGGGCCCATATATTAAAGTGCTCTGGTTTGTTGCTCTCGCCAATTTATATCCCTCTCCAGGCTCCCCCATATCCTTTCATCCATTTAATGTCACTTCACGCCACTTTGGGTGGCGGCGTTAGTATGCACTTGACTTAGCAAGCCACGAGCTGCCTATATTGCTCGAAATTTCAGCAAAATGTCTAAGATTGTCTCTTTTTTTTTCCCCAGATGTATATTCACGTATTTAAGTCAACTTATCCAATGATGAGGGCTTTTCTTCATATACGTCCTCTATTGGTCCTGCTAATTAAAGATTACAACAACCCTTACTGTACGTTATATATTAGTTTAAAATGAAATAACAAGACTGAACTCGTTCTCATATTTACTTGTCTTCCTCGTATTTTAAATACCATATCTATAACAGTCAAACAAATAAGCAGCTGTAATCCAGAAAGAAATCCGAAAATTATTTAAACATTGTGTTTTTTGCTGAATACTGATCTTTTAAATTCTGACATATATATGCTCTGGGACGCATAATTTAATCGGAGTCCTTGCTATATTAAGATTAAGCAAAAGTGTACATTAATTCTTAAATGCCTTCACATCAGCTTATCTTAAAACAAATGTGCTAAAAAACATTACAATGTGTGTATACGTATGGGAAAAGGAAAATAACGACACTATAGCTATATATTTAAAAGACTGCATAGTTTTTCACGTTATGCGTGAAACCTTGCAGAATTCATAATGATATCATCTTGTAATACCCTGGTGATTGAGAGTTAAAACTTAGCGATTTACAAACCTTGGATATATGCTTGGAAGGTTTGTTGAGACTTTTATAGATATCGTTGCCTTATCATGTGAAAACTAATAAACCATTCGAGCCATTACGATATTTTAATCTCTAAAAAGTATAAAGTTTTCATTAATCAATTCTTGTAGAAAACGTTTGTTGTTGAACTATAACTTTGTGGACATTACTCATATGATGATAAGTAATTTAGGCATAAAACGCCAAATTATTAGTGAGTGAGTAGACAGTGGGACATTTTTTACTTTTTTATATTTAAAGGCAAGCCAAAGAACATACCAAATTTTATTCACAAATTTACTTTATGCTATTGTGAATATTGTGCAGTGTTGAAAATATTTTATTATTACTAAAATAAGAATATATTTGAAATTAAACTCCTCTCCTTTTTGTCATGACTTGTGAAAAGGGAATAACATAAATGAAATAGATTTCCTGCAAATCAACACAGAAATGGTGTGGAAAGATTCAGCATGACATCAAAATCTATATCGTCGAGTTGATTTTTAAAAATCTCTTCTACAGACTCCTCAAATAATGACTGGGACAGTCCCATTCCTCCTGCACTGTTGTGTCCCAAGCCTCTTGCCAATAAGTCTTTGTCTCAAACACACCATAGAATTAAAAGGACCTGGTAGATTGCTAGTAAACATTTAATAATATCATAACCATCCCAACTGGTATTAATGTACTTCATACGAAAACATTGCTTCTATATAAACTTTAGTTATATAGAAAAGATTAATATTTGAAGTTGTTGATAGTGAAATCACACTTTTCCTTCCTGAATTCTTGTACTTCAACAGAAGGCAACCATTTTACTCAAACCAATGCAGAACACAAGTATCATGTCCTATTGGTCGTATTCCTACCCACTTTTCCCTGCAGTAGATAGTACTTGCCTTTATTATGGTAATACATTAAAACTTGTAATACACATCAGAAACTCTGCTTTTATATTTAAATCGTGGGTTTTCCACAAAATGATGCTAGCTGTCATGTGCATGGACTTAAGCCAGAAATGATAATTGTAAAAATAAAGCATTTATTATTTTAAATCGCACATGAAGTATTATAAATTACCACGGATGTGGGTGATTTATTTTGTAGCTTGAAATTATTTTAAGTTTAAAATTAATATACTGTAACAAATTTGGCGATGCATTATTTATAAAGTGAGCATATATAGATCGAAGGTTTTCTTTTTAATAATTTGAGTATAAACATGGGCAATTTAATCATGTTTAAATTTCCCATTTCTTTCCCTTGCATATTCGTGCCTGCATTTTTCGTCGTAAAAACCGTTCTTGGTTTATGGGATTTATAGGGCCTAGATTTGAGGGATTTCCTGGTGCGGTATGGAACATATAAATTGTGTGCAGTGGGTGGCTTTAATATCTATTTGGGTATAAAAGAAAGCGTTATTGCGAAAAAGGCAAATTTTTTGGAAGTTTTCCGTTTAAATGACTCTCACGCTATGTCTACAGAATTGGCTGATTTTGGAGAGCTGCTTATCTCAAATGAGCCCATTTATTGTATTTTTTTCTTGCCTCTATAGCCATTAACTTGACGAATGACTTTACTAGCTACTATATGGGGCCATATACTAGATTATAAAATGAAATTATATGCAAAGAATCCATAAACTGTGCCGCTGATAAATGTTACAATTTCCTGCTTGCATATGTAAAGTGGATGGTAGTATTTAAATCAAAGCAGATATCAGATTAATACCATGCTGCATGTGCGTCTGCGATTGTATCACTATACTAATTTCGCAGTTGCTGGCAATTTTGATCTCCTTCTCCTTCTATGCAAAGATAATAAACAGCCATAGCGCATAAATTGAGATACAATTTTAACTTTGAAATAAACGACGATGTAAATTTAGGCCAATAGCAAGAAACTTTAGTTGAAATCATGGTGTTGAAAATAAATCCATCTTTTTATTTCTGAAAATGAAGCAGTCTATCGCGGAAAACCAGCTATAATCCTGCTGAGAATTGAAACTAATGCATTTTATTGAAGCGTTGCATAGGAATAAAACCCCAAAGTCGTTATCCGCTGGCAAAAACCCTCGTCTTGTGTAATGCGAACAATCTGCAATAAAAATATTCACTTATTACAAATGGGGAAATTTTCGACATCATTAACTCGATAAGTGTATGTCGAGAATAACGACAATTTCGTTTCTGCCTTTTTATATCTTTTTTATTTCATATTTTTAACTTTTTGAAAGAGGGTTTTACCACAAGCGGATTTTGAAGATAAAGAGAGAGTCAAAAGTTAGAAGACATTGCAGTTTTTTTTATTCTCCTGATCCTCTGAATATTACAAATGCACCTTTAATTTAGTGTGCCATGCATGCATTTATTGAAGAAATGCAGACATTTTAAATTAGGATTTTAGTAAACATTTTATCGGCTCACAGTTTTTTTGAAATATAGTGATACATATTTCATTGCAAATCCATGTACATATACTGCATGTGTATATTACTGGGGAAAAACTAAGAAACATATGGATACTATGAATGTATACATGTGTATGCTGTATAATAAATGCTGTATATATATGTATATATATATATATATATATATATAGTATAGATCTACAAAGATATAATAAGCAAAGAGACTCCGTTTATCTTTTATTTTCACACTTAGTCAAATATTTACATCCCAGCCGAGTATTATATTAAGATTAGTGTGTACAGATTTTCACGAACTAATGTATTTAAAAAGTTAATCAATGTGCTTCTAACTCTTTCATGTTTATTAAATTATTGTATGGTGAAAATAATTTTTCATCAGAATTACTCCCAATGCCCATCTTTAATTTGTCGCCATACAAAGACAAGTAAATTTAACTTTGCTGTTATAATTTTGAGTAATAAATGAATAATCATTGCTTTCAAAAATGTCATGAAATGGCCAAAACCATCCTTAAGATTTCAAGTTCAAATGGTTCAATTATATCATTGAATTTACACGAAGCTACATGTTGATTATAAATGTAAACTAATTTAGGGGAGAGTGGGGTGTAATGGGACGCAGGAGGAATGGGACATTGCCAATAATTTAAAATTTAAAAGGGTAAAAAGTTTGACACTCGTTTGTCTACATTGCACTTGTGT
>JAQGBW010000421.1:0-42864 GCA_034698625.1 Julus scanicus | reverse complement strand
AGTACTTTTAACGCGTTTACATGGCTGACTCAATTGAAGCAAAGTACTTTTAAGTGCTCATGTAAACGCAGTAAATGTACATGTTATTTAACTTCCAATATGGTATTAGGGGCCATTCAAAAAGGACGTTCCCGGAATTCTTCCACAGATCGAACTCCCCCTTCCCTACGCCATGTCCACATGGTGTCTATTTTAGCCCAGTCCCGGCCTCACCCTTCCCCCTCATGGACGTCCTCACTTTTTTTAAAAAAGTAGGGTGTCCAGAAAATGTGTTGGAACATACAAAGGCCCATTTTATAAATTTCGAAGAACCCGCCTCACTACCAATTTTACGACATTTTTCTAGATTTTTTTCTGATTAACAGAAATTTCCTGACCTGGAAAGCAAATTCCAGCATAAAATTTATATTTAACATTAATTTAGGCATAATTTTCGACTGTCCAGCGGTTTTAAAAATTCAAATACAATTGGGGCTGGGGACATTTTTTTTCTGGTGTCCATTTACCCTTTCACCGACCTTTAAAACTCAATTAAACTGAAAATCCAAAAACTTTAAAATTCCATCATTAGTGGACGTCCAAAATGTCTTACTTCCCTCCCCTGTCCACATTGTATCCAATGGTGTCCACATGCCAGCAGACCCTAACCCTCCTCTTGAGGACATCCTTTTTGAATGGCCCCTAACCAGTTTAAATTTAGTAAATTAACTTTGGAGATTGCTGAAAATGGCGAAAGAGGTATTTTCTGAAATGCTTTTACCTAAAAAAAATACCCCTTGTGAAAAGCACGATCCATTGTGGGACATTTTAATGAAAATGACCGCAGGGTATTTTAATGCACTGTTTCACGGTTTAATTGCGAGGGTGTATAAAATATAAAAGTCTGACCACTCGACCTGGACACAAAAATGTACAAAAAATAACACATACAGTCATGGCCCATCGCTAAGTGACGTCCTTTGCTATTGTTATGGCCAGATAACAGGTGACTGTTTACAGAAAAACGCTAAGCGTGTTTCAAACAAAAAAACATTAGTTAGTGTTAATTATTTAGAGTGACAAAATGGCATTTAAAAGGTCTCGTAGCCCGATGAATGCTATCTCAAGGTGGCGCCACTGGCGATTTTTCAGTTTTTTTTTGTTTTTTTTTAGCTGCCTGGCTGGATACGTATTCTTTGTAAGAATAGGTTTATTAAGCATTTTTCACGAATTTCAAAAGGCATATGACCTTACGGTTTCATATCTGAACTCTTTTTTTTCAAAAACCTTTTCGCCTTGAATGGAAATTAATAATGCTTTAATTTTTTTCTCGAAGCGCCACCATACGGTTTAATTGTAAGCGAATCTTGCAGCCCCTTGACAAAAGATGCTTTTTTGTTCAGATTATCGGTAAAATGAGCCCCATTATTATAATAAGCCGGCATTGTTATGGTACGCATGATCGACTTCTGAACATTGTATATTTTGTGGACACCTCTGTATTCCTTACTGAATAAGCGCATGTTATAAGGAATTGCAATTATTATGAAATCGTCCATATCTGAAAGTTTGATATCCTTGACAAAGATCCTTTTTTGTTCAGATTATCGGAAAAATGTGCACCATTATTATGATAAACCTCTATTGTTATGTTACGCATTATCACACTTCTGAACATTGTGTATATTGTGGACACCTCTGTATTTCTTACTGATTCAGCATCTGTTATAAGGGTCGTTCAAAGAGGACGTCCCCGAAATTCGTTCAAAACTTGCTACCCCTTGTCCACGTGGTCCACATGTTAGCAACCCCTCCCCACCCCTCTCTTGAGGACGTCCTTTTTGAATAGCCCCATCAGGAATTGCAGACATCATGAAATCTTTCATCTTCTGAAAGTTTAAGTTATGTGAACATCTTCCCTTCTGATTAATGACTTAATTTATGAAAGACCCACATTATTTTTATATACAAGGTCATCTGTAAGTAGTGACCTAAGAATTAGAAAATATTACAACAACAAAATTGATAATAAAATGAACCACACTCTTCATGAGCATGATTTTTTTTCTTGCTGACCAGTGACCAGCACAGGTATATTTGAAATGCAATTGTGTAACACCTCGTTAGTGTAGATGCTTACGAGTTTGGAGGAAGTCTCCGAAACTAGAGCTTAAATTAATACAAATTCATTTCCGCATTAAGGAAGTACTGGCCCACTACCATACCTATAGTGCACGCATGCACTTAGTTAAGGAGTATTTTCACATCATCATCATTTTGTGCAATCTCATGCTATTGATTTTCTTTTCATTGTCTTATTCTCGTCCTGGTGATTGGTTCGACTCCTGTTTTTTGTTTATCGGCGTTAGGGAAATATTTAATCAAGATTTACAAAGTTGTTCGTGTGAAATTGTGGCCGAATTTCCGCACCCGGATAAGGCCATATACCAATTGTTTATTCGATGTCTCATATATACATTTTACTCGACTATTCTGTACGACTGCTCGAAATTCAACAGTTTGGCATTTGCACGGAGGCCAAGCTTTTTTTTTTTCTCTTACCCAGATTAGGTTATGCTCTAGAAAACTTTAATTAGGCTGACATTATAGCTGACAAAAAAGCGAATTGGAGAAGGTCGACAGTAATTATGAAATATCGATGATAAAAATTGGGATAAACAACACTATACCCGTGACCTCTTGTTTTTATTATTTTATTTTCACTTACATCCTGTTTCTTTTCCATAAAGATTATCGGTTTCTGGAAGCTCTCTTGATTTCTATTGTTTTTACAACGCCTACATACCAATAGTCCGCAACTGATTTACATATTTGAACTTGTTTGTTAAAAAATTCTTATTTGTAAAATTGCATTTCCAATAAATGTATTAAACTTGCATCACGAGCATTGATGTTCAGTTTCACTCCGTTGGGTTTTATTGGTTGTTTTTTATTGCTATTAATTTGTTTCGTGATTTATTACCTTTTTCAAAACGTGAGAGAAAGCATCACTATATATAAAAAAATCTGTTAAAATGCACGTCACGATGGTTTTCTGCAATTAATTCGTTGTAAGTAACAACAACACTTTCAATAAAATTAGTCTGCGGTTTCAGAAAAAAAAAATGAATTAATGTAAATTTAATTATGATGCGAATAAGTGGGAAAGTGACTGCTAATTATCTCATCGTTGTACATCAATTTCTCATTGTTAAGTCAAATTAGTTTATGAAATTATTGATGCAGAAAATGCCGCTATATTGTTGGATGGAAATTTATGCACAGATTTGATTGGAGTTAATTTATATTAATTACGGACAACATTTTTTTTAAAATGAACTCTAAAGATGAGAAGATATGATAAAAGTGTTGTCCAACTTTTCTGATACTTGTTGATTTTTATCAAGACTACTTTTCTAAACTTTGCCATTACAAGTTGGATGCAGAAAAAGGTGGTAACTTTATTGTTTTTTAATCGAAGAAAATCCAATTTTGCACAAAATATAGGCAACAAACGTACTAACAAAGCAGCTATTTTAATTTTTACTCAAGTGTCCTTCATCCGCTGCAACACTTGCGCCATTGGTCAATTGACGAGTCGATTACTGTTTTGATCAAGTTCATCCCGAGCGCCAGAATTCGGCGTCTTAACTCTTTGACATCACGAATCTTTGTTCGGTGCACTTATTGTCCAAATTCCCCCAGATGGAATAATCAACGGGGTTCAAATCGGGGCTATTAGGTAGCCAAATGGCAGGTGGTATAAAATCTGGAGTTTCTTGATGGAGAATTTGAACAATTTCTCGAGCGGTGTGTGCTGGTGCACCATCTTGCTGGAACACAAACAAGTCCGAATATACCGTGTATTTTGGGGGAATTTGGTGCAAAAAGAGTACCGAACAAAGATTCGTGATTTCAAAGAGTCAAGACACCCAATTCTGGTCGCTCGGGATGAACTTGATCAAACAGTAATCGACTCGTCAATTGCCCAATGGCGCATGTGTTGCAGCGGATGGAGGACACTTTTTAGATAGCTATTTTGTTCGTACGTTTGTTGCCTATATTTGTGCAAAATTGGATTTACTTTGATTAAAAAACAAAAAAAGTTGCGAATTTATAACCTTTTTTTTGTGGCCACCATGTATATCATCTTTTTAGAAAATCGATCATATTGTATTTCGATCGAATACAATTTAAGTACGTTCTATAAAACTCAAAGGAGGTGTAGCATAGATTTTATAAGAAGTCCAGATTTCGTAGAAATGTACTAAAGTGTGGCTGCACTGATTGATGGTTGTATACCTGGGTACTCAGCTGGAAATGGCTGCGCTTCACGTTGAAAAAGTAGTTATTAGAGCGAACTATGGCGAGACCTTTTTTCCCCATTGAATTATGGTTAGGAGGATTCAAGAATCTTCATTTTTTTTTTTTTTTTTTTTTTTTGCACACTTCCTACTTTGCGGATATTTTTTTCTTCCTGGTTTTTTTTATCCAGGCTCGAATGATCTTGAAAGCGAGAAAAACAAATGCGCATTAATTAGATCGTAGATTAAGCTTTTTCTTGATTACTTTAAAGAACTTAACTTGATCCATGGTCCACAACACCGTTAATTAGGAAAGTTTGTTTGTGGAAATCAAAATATTGTACAAAATACAAGGTCCTAATCTTATAGACATGTGAAATCTGCTTTTATGGATATATAAAAACTCAGAATTCAACCCGCCATCTTCGTTATTCAAAGCAAAGTTATAAAGCAAAACGGTCTCAGTATTAAATTTAAAAAGAAATATTTTTATGATTGTAAAGTTCGTTATCATCATCAAGAAAGACGTAATTATTTCATATTTTTATGAAATTTTCTGTATGTGTCTAGCTTTTTCCTTTTTTTACATAGACGAACATTTTGGGAATCATATTTGTTTTAGAAAATGTACACGCTTTTGAATTAAAAATAACGATGAAAAGGTGTTATTTCGGTACTCTTGTTGCCCAAGTTGAAAACATGATGAATTCTTCATAAAATTATACTTATGAATGGTTCCCTTTATTAGGATATTCAAATTTTTTACTGCTTAAGCCGATAACACTTAAAAACATTTCACAGACAATGAAATAGTACTTTTTTGCCGAATTCTTCATGTAATGAACAAGCTATTTATGTACTGTGGAAGTTTTTCTATCCCCTGAGGCATTTTTGAAAGTACATACGTCTAATTCTTGATCGTGATCTTGCTTGTTGTATACGTACATGGACCTCATGAGGTTCGTCTAAAAAGTCAAAATTCCAACCATTGTTGACTAAATACATTTTTTTTTCTCGTGAAATAACAAAAGCGGGTAATTTGTGTTGTCTTACTATGGGATAAACCCAACCAAGTACAAAAGAATTCAAAAATAATACCTATCTGTTACCATTATTTAGAACATGTATGAAATCGATTAGCCTTACATGCCTAACCCTGAATCTGCGAGAGAATGAAATCTTCAGGTATTGTTTTCAAAGTTTTTTTTAACATGATTCCAATGACATAAATCTAAACCATATTGAAAAGTACGAGTTTTTCAAAACTTTTTGTGGATGATTCCAATGTTTGAAGCCAGAGTTCCCTCACCTAAATTGAAGGGTGATCTCGTCGTACTGGCTTCATCTATTGGGTTATTCAAACGTTTTAATCTTTCTCGCTTTCTCGTAATTCAAATATGTATGTATATTAACACCTAACGATCACTCTTAGGAGCAGACATAATCACTCAAATCCTTTGACCGAGCTTCTTGCCAAGACGGATGCTTACTATTGGTCCTTTTTTTCGCATGCGATTAGACGATGGAATAGCTTTCCTGGCGAAAGTCCAGATTTAGTAAAAAATTCAATTTAGCAATGATGTCCAAGTCGCTACTGACGTAGGAGCATTCTTGTGAAATGATTGAGTATGATCTCCCTACTGTATTGAATTTGGTGGATCCTTGGCGTGAAATTTTTTGAATGCCATGAAAAATTATATATTTTATAAGACTTTCTTGGAGATTGTATTTAAGATCTTTTCGGTAACTCCTCGATTTCAAGCCTCATAAATGCCAAACACGACCTTCAGAAATCGTGTATACAAGTACTGTTCCACCAAAATGATAACATTTATAACAAGTATTTTGCTTTAGATGAAAATCGAACATTAGCTTCGCTCAACTTTTGAAAGTAAAATATTTTCTGAAATATTGAGAACAACTGGTTTGTAATATGTTCTGGCACATGTCAGATTTGCTTGCTTGCCAACTGTTATGTAAGACTTGTACGTGCAAGTCACGCTTTTTACAAACAAAGAAACAATTTAAAAATGTTGTTTTTTGTAACATTCTTATGCTGCTCTTATCCATATATACTTGTGGAAAAAAACATGTGATTTTCAGTATTTGACATTGGTGAAAATTCACAATTTTTTTATAGAAATTTTGAAGTTTTGTTTTCCATCTATTCCCTATCTTTTATCGTATGTTTTCACCGGTTATTAGAACTTATATGATGTGAACTTTGGTAAATTGAGCTGTAAGCATTATTTTTCACTGTAATTTTTAAAGTCTTAGTTGACCAGTCATTATTCTATCTACATTGACAAAACGTGGTGAGATTACATCTAAATTTTGGTAAATCCTTACATCAAATTATGGACCTTTAATGGTTAAAAAACACACCTCTATTCCCGACCTTCTTCTCCCTTTTCCTAATATTTATTGTTGCAAACCTATAATCTTTGGTTTATGCCTTCTAAAGCTTATATTAAATTTGAAAAAAAAAGATGTATTGTGTTTTTTGGAGAAGCTGATTCCATTTGTAAGGATGATGAGTCATAAGAAATGCGAGGTTAACATTTCTGTTTGATTCACGAATTAATTAACAACAATAGTTTAATTCCTGTTATGCATAAAACTAGAAACGAATTTACCTAAAATAGTTGCTGTTATGCCACCAATATTAAATTATGTTGAAATAAAATACAGGAATTCCACAATTCGAGTTAATTAATTTGAAGTTTTCGATTTTTTTGAAACAAAAAATTATATTAAAAGTTAATTTCAGTGTTTGATAGCGTACATATCTATAAAATGTCGATTTAATTCGCGTAGTTTTGCCATAATTCAGACTGTAATTTGGCAGGTTTTTTTTTTTTTTTTTTTGATTAGCTGAAATCACATTTTGCGAATATTTACTCAAGCAATAGGAATGTGAGAATGAAATCCAAATAATATCCTCATAAAATCCATGACTCTATTGTCTGATTTTATTCAACTGTCAAGGTGGTATTTTAAAAAAAAATGTAAAAAATTCTTTATAAAGCTATAAAATAAAAATCATTCGTATAAAAAGACCGTTTGAAGTAACTGGCTCTATATTGCCTCCAATCAATGTAATCCATTTCTTTAAAACTTTTTTCGTTTGATAAAAATAAACTGTTGTTAGAACTAGCTATACACTGTAGAATCAATCTTTAGGTATGTTAATTTGAATGGAGATTTTCTTCCTGGTTAATTTGAAAAAGTTTAAAGCAGTGAAGTGTGGTGCCGAGTGAATGGCCTTTCTTCTCTGTGTTCAATGTTAAGGTTTTTTATTTGAAACTATAGAAAATGCTTTGAAAAACTTTTTATCCTCCATTTGGTCGTCATCGTTTAGGGAGAGGGCAAAGGGGGCGCTGCGACGAGACCATTTTGTTTGATGGATTTTCTTCTATCCCTTGTCATGCTTTAATGATTACGAATATCATCACTTCCTATAGCCTCTTGTATTAAAAAGTCACCCTCGAAAGTGGTGTAATAAGAAAAAAAATGAAAGTGCTTAAATTTAGCGCATGAAAAACGAACAAAGTACCAATTGCAACGCATTTGTAGAAGACTGGAATTTTGATAGTTATACTTGTTGCAATTTTTTAACAGGTATAAACAGAATTTGTCCTTAGTCACTAAAATTAAACGCAATTCTTGCATTTTTGAAATGATTATTTCAAAGAATATTTCACTTTTTACACTTTTGTTTTTGTTGTTTCTTGAAAAAAAAGTGTTAAAATGCCTCCATTACCCTTATTATATATTCTGACATTTCTCCGGAATGTGGATTGAGGGGGAAAAATGATGACAGCAGTTTTTATTTTAAGAAAAAGTGTGGAATTCTAACGTAAAATCAACTGTATGAACCTTGCTAAACACGGAAATAATCGATAGCCAAAAAGGTAGAAGAATCTTATAAAATATATGTTCTGTATGTTCTTCTGGGGCAGTCAAAATGTGTTGCATATTCTTTTATTATTCGAAAACCAGGTGTCGTACAAAAAAAACTGAAATAACCATTTTAATGAGCAGGAAATTTGCTAATTTTCAATGTAGGATCCGAGTTTGTTGATAAATTTATCCCTTTTTATCCCAAATTTGGTCCACTGAAGGAACACTTGAGTGGTCAAAAATTCCAAACAGACGATGATGTGAAAGATGCGGTTCGTCAATATCTGCAAAGCAAACATAACGCATTTTACGAGAGGGATATAAATAAACAGTCTCATCAAACGCTGGGATATATGTGTCAACAAACTCGGGTCCTACTTTGAAAAATAGCAAATCTCCTGCTCATTAAAATGGCTATTTCAGTTTTTTTTTGTACGACATCTGGTTTTCGAATAATAAACAAATATGCAAGACTTTTTGACCGCCCTTCGTATAACCGAAATTCAATGCCAATTGCACAGATTTTTTATGTGGAAATTTTGTGTCTTATGAAGCTGATCCAAATCCCTCGCTGGCACAGTTTGGTGTATTTGATAATTTTTTATCAGTTCATGTTTTAACTATTTTGTAAATTCGGTTGTCTTTTTGCGAAAAAACGTGTAAACGTCTCTCACACGTTGGTTGTCCTATGGGTGTGACCTGTCGACCAACATTTTTGAGAGAATGATTTTGCATTAAAAGCAGTATCTGAAAATTCCAATTGAGGTTTTACCCCCATAACCTGGCCTTAATCTTTTTTTCCAATTTTTTCTGATTCGAGCTAAGGGCCCAGTGTTCAGATAACTTTACCCCAATTTTTGCAGATGTGACCTCACATTCAAGGCTACGTCTCATTTAAAACCACCACTGATTGATTTTTGTTGTTACTGGACTCGTTTGTTCTAGCTTGTTAGTGTTTATGGATAGAAAAACAACCGAAACAAAGTCTCGATTGCTCTTCATTCTTACCTTAGTTTAAGAAGTAAATCCGAAAACCACGCCAAGACCCATAAAACTACAACAAAGTTGTGTTTATTTATTTCAACTTGTGTAGAAGAAGGGACCTAGCCGTGTTTCCACCAACAGCAACATGGAGCGGGCGCAAGGTTTGCTGAAACAAATTTGCAAAACAAGTTTGCTTGCCACATATGTTTCAGCAAACTTATGAGGCGTTTTTGCGTCTAGAAATGTGTCTGGATTCATTTAAACGATCACTCGGGAGGCGGTCGAGATCAAAAGAAAGAAATGTTGCCATTGCTCGGTTCAGCCGAGCCATAAACTGGACACATTTTCAACAGTTTTTTGGCTTCTTTGGGTGGATATACCTCGGCAACATTAACATGTTTCTGACTTATTGTTTAAGGTTTGTGTTTTACGTTAAAGCCAGGTCTCCACCAAGAGTATCATGAAGCCGACTCTAGGTTTGTTGAAACAAATTTGTAAAAAGTTTGCTTACCAGTTTTGTTTCAGCAAACTTATGACGCGTTTTGTAGTCTAGAATCGAGAGTCTAGACTCAGATAGCAGTCTAGATCATAGGGGAAACATATGAGTCGGCTCAGCCGTCAGCCGTTGGCTCGGCGGCTCAGACATCGGCTCAATTGAGACCTGATCTGACAGTGTGCAGACGAACTGAAGTTAACGATAAAGCGGATTGCAAAAATAACGTTACAGCTTTTAAATATCAATATCTAGTATAGATATGTAGATCGTCTGCAAAGTGAGGGTCTAAAATTGTGCAAGCGGTAGCGAACCTGCCTTGGTAGGAGTACCATAAACACGACACATTGAATCCGGTTTTTGTAGTCTTTTGGTGGAGACACTTCGGCTTCATTATCTTTTTGCGACTTCATTGTTTTCGGTTTGTGTATGTGGATTCCAGACTCATTTTGCATGATACTCTTGGTGGAGACGCGGCTTTATGCGTGTGTGTTTCCAGCTTCATGTTGTATGTTGCTGTTGGTGGAGACCTATAGCTTAAGTTAAGTAACTAGAGGTAATACTTTCTCACAAATATTTGGATTTTTTTTTGCATAAAATATTATCAAACGCCTGAGAGAAATGTATTTAATAAACAACAACTATTAGTCCGTGTGAGGATTTAAGCAGGATGTAAATACGACGCGCATCTGTTATATATTAAGAAATAAAACTTACTGACGAGACTTGCATATTATAAATGCATATTAATGAATATTAATGAATAGCAATAAAAATTCCCATCACTTAGTTTTTTTACCGGAATTAAAATTATAGCTGATAATAATTCCACGGATTTTTTTGTCCTGGTGTTAAATTAGTGAGAAGTCTAGAAGGCTTAATTTTTTTGCTTAAAAATATTATGCAACAAACGAAGCTAATCATTGTCATGTACTATAACAGTTAACATCACGCTATTGTTAAGTTACATTCATTCCCATTGTTTTTACAATGTAGATGTTTCATAGTGAAGCCAAGTCTGGGAAAAACAGCCTGTTGGCCATATAATTTGATTAATTAAATTTCTTATATGATTTGTCTAATGTGTTAGATGTGCATGTAATTGCAACTGCCCTGTGTAATTGGGTTATGCTCACATCGTGGCAATACTGAAAGCAACATAGAATCTTAAGTACATTTTTTCAAATCCGTTTAGGATTCTTCATTTGCTAAAATGTGGCCTTTTATGTTTTGTTTTTTAATGTGAAAAATGTTCGTACGGTTTTTATGAAAAAGTGAAAAACGTTATCTCGAAATTTTCTCGGAGTCTCTCGAAATTAAGACAACGGTTTTATCTGAGGAATTTTTTTTATCAAGATTTTGTTGTTGCTAAAAAAATTTCGTTTTTATTCAGAGGAACATTATTTATATTAAAATATTTCTGCTTAAAACAAATTAAGGAAACTCATGCGGTCATTCGATTAATGTTTGACCTGGAAGAGTTCACCGATTGTTTGGCCAGTGAGGAGAGTTTAAGATACCAAATCTAGCACCAAATTTAAAGTAGTGACATATGAAATTGGCTTACCGAACTATTTTTTCCCCACATATAGTCAATTGAATATTTTTTCTGACTTTACAGCCCGAATGTCAGTAAAGTATAATAGCAAAACTCAAAGAAACGCCTATCTTATTGTATAGTTTCCTCGATGTATTCGTATATGGGAGAAGTGATACGGTACCTTTTACCTGACATCAGGTGGCAAGGCTGACCATAAGAATAATAGATAACTGCTCGCCTATCATATTTCAATCTCATTCCTGGAAATTACGTTATTCTTCAATCAAATAATTGCAATTTCATTGACACGATCTTATTAAAACGGAAAGAAGTTCTATTCAAGACATTTGACAGGTAGAAATACTAAACGTGTACGAGCTCAGTGGTATTGGTATAGCTACTATCAAAGATGGCAATCTAGAGTTGCAAAAGACAAACATGATGCAGTTTAAAGCCCAGCTAGTCCACACCAACGAAAGCACGAAGCAAAAACAAGGTTTTTGAAAACATGTTGTCGATTAAAGTTTGCTCACCAAGTTTTTGTCACAATCAGTGGCGGATTTAACATGTGAAGAAGGGACGGAAAATTTGTAAGTTGTGGCTTTCAACAATCAGACCCTTCATAATTGAAATCATCTAGAGGTAAGTCCACCAAGAATGTAATTAAATGTAAAAGCATTGATACTTCGAAACGTTTTACTTTAAACATTAAAAACTTATACCTATTAATAACGTGTCAACTATCCACGAGGTGAATATCGTTTTTTGTGATAACCGGGGAGTATTAACGCCTTGATAGAAGCGCCATAACCATGAAACACAGTTTCATTGATTTCCTTTGATCTTTACCGCCTCTTGAACGATCATCGAAATGTTTCATGAAACTTGGTTGCAGAACGTTGGTGGGCATGCATCCACGTATCACAAACATGTTTGGGAAACCATGTTTCAGTTTCATGAAACATGCAATGTGTACTAGGCATTAGAAGCATGCTCCTTAAACAATGTTTTCATGTTTTCTGCTTTTGCTCCGTGCTTTCGTTGGTGTGGACCGGCTGTAGTCATGCATAAACAAGTCGCACATAATGCATCATAGAGGGCGTTGAGATGTCGTTTTGTTTATCGTATAATTAAAGATCTGTGTTTAGTGAAATGTTTTCATCTATGAAAGAAAAAGCTATAATATACACAGAAGCTATAGAAAGAAATTCATCGTTATTCATACATTATCGTAACAAAGTGCAAGACATTTATTTAATTGGATGAAATGTTTGTTTCACAAATCTGGCATGCTGTCACGGTAACAAAATGTAACGAAAAAGGAAAACTTCTGAAGTTGTTTAAAATATTAAAATTTAAAGATTAAGCTGACGGGCCTTCATGGCTAATAGGGAGCGACCGTTGTGACGTACTTCCATTACTTTGGACCTTTGTTTTTCTCTGGTAGTTTGACGCATATTTTTAGAATCCGTAGATATAAACCTAAACTTTGGTTGTTTATTTTTATCTTTTTTAATTTTTGGTGTATTTTTGCCTGAAAATTAAACATTTCAATATACTATTCCTAAAAACCATTACAATTTACAATAGACAATTACACTTATTCTCCATACCATAATCCAGCTTATGTGAGTTTACCATCGGACTCAAGTTTTCCATCTTACAGCATGGTCGAGTTGGGGTCTTCCTATCACTCTGAAATCCATAATAAAATAAAATATTAGTGGAGTATTAAAAACGTGTGAAAAACTAAAAAGTTACGATCAATGTAATTTACCATTAAGAACACTGCCCTTGCAGCTTTTTTTGCTAAATAAACGTCGAGGGAAGGCGATTTGCTAAACTCAGTTTCATGTTTCAGTTTAAAATCTATTTTAAAAAAGCTTAGTTTAGTAAATAAATGTTATTTGTTAGTAGAGATCAAGTAGTACAAAAAAAACGTACTTGGAACTGGAGACGCTTTAAAATTTGGTTTTACTTCCACCATTTTGCCGTATAAAAATCAGGCGTTAGTGGATGTAAAGTATTTATATACATAAAGTGATTTTAAATATTTTATTGTGTAAATAAATTAGACTTTTTGCGGGAAAAAGCAAAAACGCTCGTCTGCATTTCATTTTAGAGGTTCAACATTTTGAAATCTGTAGTAAAGTTTGTATTTTTAAAATATACATATGTACATGTACAACACGTATCAGTTTTCCGATACGTTGTAATTGCTACAATATAACAGCTTTAACATAATTACCTAAGCATGCTTTTTGTATTGCGCATATTTACCTGGTTCATAGCGTTAGAGGTATGCACTCCTCCTAGGAAGTCTGACATTGAGATTTTTGCATTCATGCTTTGAATTTTGAAATCGCAATGTCGATCGTATATAACTTTCAACTTGAAAGTATAGAAAGATTTACTATGCAGTGACGGTTCAGTAAATATGAATACTTAAAATATGCAAATTGTTTATGATGTAGTTAACGCTTTTTTGGTTAAAGTACTGTATATAGTCAGTTTGAAATATCTCAAAATATATATTTTTCTGTTCAACAACTTGAAATGTACTATTATATAATTTCTCCGCACTTAATGATCCGTGGCCATTCCAAAAGTACGTCCTCAAGAAGAGGAGGAGGAGGGTTATGCTGGCATGAGTACACCATATGGACAAGGGGGAAGATGGGGGAAAGCCATTGTGGAAGGCCACAATGATGGTATTTTTAATTTTTTTGTTTTTTTTTTTTTTTTTTTTTTTTTTTTTTGTTTAATTGAGTTTTAATGGTCAGTGAGAGGAGAAGTGGACATCAGAAAAAATGTGTCCCCAGTCCCAGATGTACTTGAATTTTTAAAACCTCGGAAAGTCAGGAATTATGCCTTACTTTGTGTTAAACAATAATTTTATGCTAGAATTTCAGGAACGCCCTTTTTGAATGACCCCTTACAATTATGGGGCAAACTTGCATAGTTAAACTTTGTTTATTCTTTGATTCACGGATATCGTCGTTAATGGTGACCAATTTATTACGTTATTGATTAACTTTAGGTGGATATTTCTGTTTTCTGTACCACCCTGTATATATGTATAAAACCAGGGTCAGCGATTATAACTTGTACTTTATTTTGAACTGTAAAATGCCTTACATGAATGTAAGAATTGCATACAATTTCAAATTACATTGTGTGTACTTGCGAACTATTTTTTTGGCTATTTTTTACTTGTGCTATAGAAAGAGTTAAGGTTCCTGACAAGAGCGTTGAACGGGCCTTGTAATTATTAGAAGGGGTGAAATGTCACCACTTTCATAACTGCTTTTTTCATTATTATTATTATCATTTGCTTTTGAAAAATCTTTAAATTCGTGCATCTGTCATTATCTAAATGGTGTAACCGAGTATTGTTAGAGGAGGGGTAGGCAAATTCAACAGCTAAACTTAAATGTTCACTTATTGTGCTCGATCTAGTTTGAACCTTTGAAGGAATTCCGCGATAATTAGCAAAGTTGGAATGTTTTGTCCTATTCAAAGTAATAATAATAATAATAATACCCATAAGTGAAAAACGTGTAAAGTAAAAAGGAAATTCATGCCAACAGAGGGTGCAACATTACACAATTTAAATATTCAATTTCTGTCCATACTTCTTGTACTAGTCTATAGTTGATTATCTTTATTCTCAGAGATAAAATTGAATGCAATACAGTGGAAGCTCGGTTTACAAACGTCTCTGTTTACGAACACATTTCTCTTGACCACCGATCAAAGACCCGAGTTTCTGCAATTGTTTTACTATTTCCAGCAGAACATCTTTGTTACGGATAAGTTATACTAAATACAAGAATTAATTACAACATATATAATAACAGATATAATTAACAACAGAATAGAGTAGAATAATACACATTTTCCTAATGGAAACAATGTTTGTTAAAGTAAATTTCTTAAACAGAATCTGCGAATGAACTTGATTCACAGCAACATCAGCATGACGACACCACGTGGGTGTCTTTAATTTCCTATAATGTTGGAAATCATGAATTAAAATATCCGGTTAAAATTTCATTCTTCCAAGTCTGTTGTATTAACAAAAGTTTTAAAAATGACGAATATTAGTGTGATTTCTATTAATGACATATGTAATGAAGGTATTCTATAAAATGTGTTGCATCCTTTAGTAAATACCTCATTCTGTTTGACATCTTGTTGAATATACTCGTCATCGACTTAATGTGGGCTTTTCGTTTACATTTCATTCACTACAAATTATTTGTTTTTGAAATTGTAAGAAAGCCATCCTCAAACCATAAGGTCAGAGTTGGTGTGCTTCGGTAATTTAAACATTTGAATTGCTGTTGAAAAATTAACCGAGCGTGTATTTTGACCGCCATTTTGTAAGGCTACACTATGAAACACTGGGATCATTTCGACGAATGCATCGTGGCACGGAAGGAATTTTGTATTATATAAGCTAAAGAAAAAATAATTTTACCGTTACCTTTTCGTGTGGAAAAATCCCTGTAGCTAGCTTTTCAATACCAGTGATTTTCTTTGATTGCTACTTTAATGGAGATTCTACAATTTGGTTGTTATATGAACAGTACATGTACTTTCAGAGTGCTACCTTTGATTGCTAAGCACCGATATGCAACATTAATCAACGTCTACTTATACTTTATGTAGAAACGTATATTATGAAAACTAGGGTGTCGAGAAAATGTGTTAGAACATACAAAGGCCCATCTTATAAATTTCGCTACCAATTCCACGACATTTTTCCAGATTTCTCTGATTAACGGAAATTTCCTGTCCTCGAAGGGAAATTCCAGTAACAAATTATACATTTGGGACTGGGGACACATTTCTCCTGGTGTCCATTTCCTCTTTCACTGACCTTTAAACTCAAACAGAAAACCAAAATTTGAAAAATGCCATCATTAGTGGACGTCCATAATGGCTTTCTCCTCCTCCCTCCCCCTCTCTGTCCACGTGTGTCCACATACCAGCAGAGCCCCCTCTTGAGGACGTCCTTTTTGAGTGGCCCTTAATTAATTTATGTTATGTTAGGTTGGGTAGTTGTTCTCATATTTCCTCAATGATCTGCTGCATGTGTGAAGGCCATTTTTTTTTAAACTGTAAAAAACTACTTAAATGTAGATAAGGTTAACTACTACAGGATACAAACTTTTTTATAAATGTATAAATTAATGAAATTCAAATTACCTGCTCTACTATACTTATTGCGGTACACTGACGTAATTTTTGCAAGTACTACGTTTTTATATGTATAGGCCAATTTTTATTGGAAGTTTTTGCAATGAAGAAACTGTTATTTGCCATTTCACCGACAATGGAATTAAACAAAATTACCTTTTACCCCCATCCCAATTTTCATGCAAGATTGCAAAGCTTCGTTGGTTGTTTCACTCTGTTTGTGGGTTGATAACTGTTTTTGAGGTTTCGGTTCGTTCCTATTCACCTTATGTTTGTTTAATAATTGTGAAATTGTATTCTTTGGCGCATATAAACTGATTTTTACATGCTTATTTAACTAAGTGCAACCATATTGAGGGAATACGAAAGATTTTTGTAATAATCCCTATACGCGTCAGGTGTTTTATCCTCAATTGTTCAAATTGAAAATTTCACCAGGAAGTTTTCTATAACTTCCAAGCGTTATACAGCATGCTATCATGTTACGAGTTCATGTACCGAAAAGTTCGTATTCCGAATCAATTTTTCCCATTGCAATTACTGTAAATCCAAATATTGCGTTCTTTGCCTTAGAATTTTTTGAAACATGCTATGGTTTTATGTGTTGAAATAATACAGAAATAAATAAAAATAACAGTAATATTAGAAGAAAGCAGTTTAATATATCCATCCATGATTTCCAACATTATAGGAAATAGACACCCACGTGGTGTCGTCATGTTGACGTTGTGGTATAAATAAAGCACATTCGCAGTCTGTTTAAGAAATTTACTTTAACAAACATTGTTTTCATTAGGAAAATATGTATTATTCTACTCTACTCTGTTGTTAATTATATGATGTAAGTCTCAAATCTACGTCATCAATGGATTCTCATCCATTGCATCTATGCAATTGTCGTGGATAAAACGAGAGACAAACTTTTGCCATTTTTGAAATATAAGCTCTTTGAAACTAATATCGATTTTAATTTGACTCCTTGGAAATTCTAACACATTTTAGATGTTTCTTGCATTTAATTAAGCTTATCCGTAACAAAGATGTTCTGCTGGAACTAGTTAAACAATTGCAGAAACTCGGACCTTTGATTGGTGGTCCACATAAATGTGTTCGTGAACTGAAGCATCGTTCGTTAAGCGAAACAACAATATGTATATACATTTATTTATAGAATTGAAATTTGGCTGTAGAAAACATTGTCGAATTTTCCTTTAAATGACGTTACATTCATTATTTTACATAAAGAGCAGGCCATAACGTACGATAAATTATTTCCATAAATTTTATTTTCAAATGTTGGTGAGCTTGTGGCAGACTGATTTGCAGCAATGACCTGCTGCAGTATATCCCTTAATCAAATTATTTAAGTTTAAAAATAGAAACAAATGGGAAATTGCTTGGGAAATGGAACTATGGCGAACTATAGGCACATTATCTTTCATTGTATTATTCGAAAAATATATGCTGGGAAATATGCAAATTAGCATTGATAAACTTTGGCGTTGACCTCATCTTAATGAAAACGTGTGCTTTCGAGAGAGAAAAAGAAAACATAATTGGTTTTTCAGTGAAAACTTGGCTAATTGCCTTTGTTTTGACGGTTTTTTTGTTATTAGGGCGGCACTTTGTGGTCTTTATTTCACACCCATCTAAACCTTGATTTTTTTAGTATTTTTAAGGTCAACCCTTTTCGATTGTTTTACCTTGAAACTGATTTCTCACAATATGAACTGGGTATATTAGTGGAAATAACAATTTAGCCCCCCATTGAGTGACTTTAGGAAATGTGACTTGCTTTGTGATGCATAACGTTGACCCAGGTAAGCTTTTGATGGGCAAAACCACGAAATTTTTAATTTTATCGATTGCTCCATAACCGATACAAGCATCAGTTTTAAAACTTAATTACTGGTTCTGTCAACATAACGGAAGTTTTGTTTATATTGCAGTCAACTTTGACCCTCCATCCAGGGTAAATCATGGTATTTTTTTTTTAAATTTCCTTCCTTGGGCCACGTTTAAAAATTATCGATAAGGTATCCTACTGATAGATAACCAGTCTGTTTTGTATTTATGTTATACATTAGTAAATTTATTCATTATACCTGTTTTTTACCGTATATGATGGATTGCGTAGGATGAATGTCAAAGTTTATATATAAAGGGAATTTAAAACAAAATAAAAGAATTATATACACAAATAATCATAAATTGTTGAGTCGTGCAACATGTAGATATTTTTCAAGAAAATAATTTTAATACACTACATAATCTAAGATATTAAATCATAAAGGCAAAGTCACCTAATATTAGATTTGGGAAAATTGTACTCATGTGCAGAAGTACTGATTACGAGTATCCGTGGAATCAATTCGAGTCATACTCCATAATATAAATAGTATTGTAATCAGAGTTGAGTAAATTATACTCATGATATGAGTATACCTACTGATTTAGAGTATGGCGGGTTGCAAAAGTATTGTTTAGATAACTCAATTTATTTTATTTCAAGTTACTCATTCTCGTTACTCAAATGTATTAAATGCTACTCAATTACTTACTTAAAAGTGTATTTCCATTCATACTCGATTACATTGGTACCTACTTATAATTTGAGATTACGTTAATACTCAAAAACAATTGTAATCACCCATTGTGAGTCCATTTTTAGTAAATTATTGCATTGTACTCATACGTTTTGAGTACTCTTGCATTTAACTACTTTTGTGCATTTTTTATTCAAATTACGTACTCCTTGTACTCAGTATTCTTTTGCTCGTTACTCAAATTCATTCAATGTACTCAATTATTATCGAACACTGCCTTATGACTGCCTACATTGACGTTTACTAAATTTCTATTCGGTTATTTGAATGTCTTTGAAACTCCTAAATTGTGATTTTTCATTTAGAAAATTAGAAAAAAATACTACATTGTGTGCCGGGACAATTATAACGTCATTTTGAGTGCCGTGATTATACCACAAGGAAGTAAAAACTTGTAAAAGTAATTTGAGAACTGGATAGAAATGAAATTCAGTTACAAAACACGACATTGCAGAAAAGATACCTCCAATTTTCACGAAGTCATGACTTATTTTTTACTATGAATTTGATAGTATATACCGGAATGGCAAATATTCCATACACAATATACTTAAGATCGTGGGATTACCTGAGCGGAGGTTAAAGGTCATTTCCTTCATCTACCAATTTTTGATATAGTTGTTACAGGTATCATCTTTTTGGAAATTTAATATGAAAACCACTCCAATTACAGTTCACAGTAATGTAGCATTTCTATCATTTTTTGTTAATATTATTTTGTTTGTTACCAATGTTGCAAAATTTAGTTTTCAGTGTGAGAAAGCATTAAAACATGAAGTTTGCGATTGCTGCAGATTTTTTTTTTTTAAATCAGAAATACTAAATACGTTTGAGTCGTGAGTTTTGCTTTGAAGTTTTCATCAGGTCAACACCAATCATGAGATTTTCACAAACAGTTTAAGAGTTTAGTGAAAATTGTGGGTAATTCATCTAACTGCGATGTCAAGTTGAGGATGAAACACGGCTTTGTTCCACCTGGTTTTTTTTACAATTTTCCCCAAGTCATTTCAATGCCTTTTCACTTTTCCAAACTTTGTTTACATGCCAGTCTCTGATACAAAATTTGCTACGGAAAAAATAAACATTTGAATGCTTTTTTGAGAAAAACAATGACGCTAACAAGGGCTCCATTGTACAGGTGTGAAAGGTGGGTCAATGGACTTGAGAAAAGCTTTTGAAAAAGTAAGAAAAACATCAAAAAGTTTTTTGCTCGTCTTCTTTTCCATGAATAACACTTATGTAGACTCGTTTTTGTGAAATGGTGGTTATTTACTTTAAATATTTAAAATTTATTATTAGTAACTACTACAGTAGTCTTGGACCACCAAAGTAGGAAACTGAAACTTCACATTATTTACAGAAAATGTTATTAAATAGCGTGAACAGACGTGACTATAATGAAAAAGTGGATCTGTTACAGAATTGGAAATGCATTTTGTGTCATTTTTTAAAGTGAAAGAAAATGTGTTTTGCAGTTGTTTAAAACATGCAAACTCTAGTTTTTAAGAGCTAATTTCCCAAACTACTCGAGTTAAGTGGACTTTATAAAAAGGAGAATATTAGAATCTGTGAGTATTTGCTGCAAGATTTATAGGGGGGAACTTTTAACTCAACCTGCGAAGGATGTTGTTGTGTGGTGCTCAACATGACATCCTATATGTTGCAAATTCATCAAACGATATTTGAATTTTTAATGGCTTTAACCTTTTGAAACACTTTGCAATGAGTGTGTTGCATTTTTGTCCACAGCAGGAGTAAATCAGAAGGGGGTAAATGGATGGGAGTTCTAATTTACTGAACAATAATGAAATAGCACAAATACAAGTTTTGTTCAAAAAAAAAGAGATGGAGGAATGCAGGGGGTAGAGCTAATTGAAATAGGGGTTAATTAAATCAAGCACGGATAATCATTAAAACAGCGCTAATGAAACATTAATGTTGCCTCGAGCAACTTTGTGAAATGTATTAGGGTTGATTGCAAGAATTGTAAACGCTTGTCATGAAATTAAACGCGCTGTTAAACTGTAAAAAAAAAGTTTACAAAACTTGTGAATTGTTTTTAAAGCCGGGTCTCCACCAACAGCAACATACAATATGAAGCTGGAAACACACACACACATACATATAAAGGTGCGTTTGCACCAAAAGAAACATTAAGACACATGAAACATACATACGCTACCTTGATGTGTCCAGAAGTGTTTGTGAAACATTTGTCATAAACGGCCAGTTTCTGTCATATTTTGATGTGTCTTAGGTGCGTAAACTCGTGAATTTGAAACACATGTTTTGAAAAACATGCTGGAAACTTTGTTTCAGTGTTTCTTATGTATGTTTCGTGTGGTGCATACCGACCTTAAAACACAAACCTTAAACAATGAAGTCAAAAACATGTTAATGTTGCCGTGGCGAGGTATTTCCAGTTAATGACGCTCCTACTGTGGTCCTTTTAGACCCGCGATTTGCAGACGATCTTCTTTTGAATTTCAACACTTCGCGATTGTTGCATCAAAAAATGCGACTAGGTCTCCAATTGAGCTGAGCCGAGCCGACGGCTGACGGCTGAACCGATTAATGGCAACATTTTTTTTACTTTTGATCTTGACCGCTTCCTGAGCGATCGTTCAAATGTATCCAGAAACATGTTTCTGAACGCAAAAACGATTCATAAGTTTACTGAAACAAAGGTGGTAAGCAAATTTGTTTGAACAAACCTTGTGTCCGCTTCATGTTCCCGTTGGTGGAGACCCGGCTTAAGAAAATTGGGAAACTTATGACAAGATTTCTAGAGATGTTTGTGAACACTCTTTTAAAAGTTATTCGGGGAAGGTTCGAGTTATGATAACATTGCAATAACCTTTGGTAACTACTTGACTTAATTGTAATTGAAATGTTAAGTGTAATATTCAAATTGACAACTTCATATTTTCTAACGATAATTTTTTTTCTTATTAGGTAAGTTCACGTTTTATTTATTTGAGCATGCTGGGTGGCGTCCAAGGAAGGGCGGTAAGTAAATGCATTTATTAATTAAATTATTCGGAAATTAAGGTTAATTTTTTAAATGCTATGTCGAATTTGAACTCGCGTAGTACTTTTGTATAGGGTGTGGTTATTTGACCGTTATAATGATCATAGCAGTTTTTGTAGCGGAGGTAAACTTTTGAATCCAACGTCGTTTAAATTAAGATTTTTCTATTTTTGTAAGCGATTGTAATCATCTTTTCGGGGTAAAGTGGACGGGGAGGGGTCTCGTTTTCTCAGTTTGCGGTAGTAACGCAATTTTGAACAACAACAAAACTGTACATTTTCAGGTAGATAACCCTATATAGCTCCGAATGATTAATGGGCTTCAGAGGTCGTGCCGCAGATGAATGGTAAAAAAAATGGTTCCGACTTTCACCCTCAATCCCAACCTCCAAAAAAAAGTATTGAGCGTTGGCTAAAAATATAAAAAAGCAGCCAAATTCAAAAGGATTTCTGCATAAGCGCATTATGCGTATTCATAATTGCGAAGCGTGCAATTTTTCTTTTTCTTTTAAATCTTCCTGTTCGTGAATCTCACTGTGAGATTTACGTCCCGGTGAGTCTTTATGTGGAGCGCCGTTGCGGCCCGTCCTTGCATTGTTTGAAACGTGCACTGGCCAAGTTTTGAGAAATATTGTTCAGCAACAACATTTTCAAACATCTACGCAAAGTTTAGCGAGTATTTGGAGACTTTACTGTAGGTGACGCTGAGATTCTATTTAACGGTTTACTTGTTTGGGGCTATTGTTTGAGTGACATATTGAAAAGTGATTGAGTATCTCCACCAATAACAATCAGTTTCCTGAAATGTTATTCAGTCACTGAACAACCTGATGTTCAGAAACTCAATTTTGTGTGTGCAAAATTCAAAATGTGGATTTGTTATTCAAATCCCATCCATGCCATATCTTCCAAGCAAACCATTTTGGTGGGTACAAATGAAATTTTATTGATAACTAGTAGTTAAGAATCATCTTGTTGTAGAATGGCAAGTAGAAATCTTGTTGTAGAAAGCGGAATACTTGCCAACTTGTTCAACTCGCTTTCGTTGATACTGTCAAGTATCTGGGGGATTTATATTACCAAAAATCTCTCTTGGAATCACCATTTCACAAAAATTTTTGGTGCAACGAACCAACGCCTTAGATTCATTCAACATGTATTTCGAGAATGTGCGGAAACTGACAATGCAACTCTGGTTCGCCCTATATTGGAATATTGCGCTCCTATTTGGAACCCTCACAGGATGGTTCATATTCAGGATGTAGAGATGGTCCAGCGTACGGCCACCAGATGTGTTAAGAGCGATTACCAGCATTCCGCGAGTGTGCCAGAAATTATCCGCGAGTGTGCCAGAAATTATCCACGAGTGTGCCAGAAATTATCCACTCTCTAAATTGGGACAAGTTGGGGTCCAGACGCGAAAAGTTATCTATGGAGAAACAATTTAAATATATTAACGCCTATCGACCACTCTAGGAGTAGACATAATCATTCAAATCCTTCGACCGAGCTTCGTGCCCCAAGGCAGATGCTTACTATTGGTCCTTTTTGCATGCGATTAGACGATGGAATAGCCTTCCTGGCGAAAGTCCTGATTTAGTAAAAATTTAATTTAACAATGATGTCTAAGTCGCTACTGACGTAGGAGCATTCTCCTGAAATGATTGGGTACGACCCTCCTACCATATGAAATTTATTTGCTGACTGAAGGGTACTGAGTTGAATCGAATTGTATGCTGCTTCTAATATACGTCATCAAGTACTTTTTGTGAAACATTCCGCAGGACAAAGTGGGATGACTTAACCAAAAGAGCTAGTTCTTCTGACTATAATTGTTATCAAACCTGATTATAACTGAAATATAGTATCGTAGCTTTTGAATTTTCGGTACAATACTCTAAATGATGGCATTTTAATGAATGCCAATTTGTTCTTTTCTATTGTTTTGTTGTCAGGATCCTACATTGGTATTTATTTTCATCATTCATCGTGAATCAAGAAACTTTGTTGGCTTAAGCTTAATTAGCCGGGGAAATTTATTATCAGATGAAGTCCTTATTATCAGAAAATGGCCGTGAAATTAAAATCGTGCTGTAAGTTAGTAAACGTCCTTTTGAACTTCCACTAGAGGTTTTTTTCCTTCTGTGATAAACTGTTGGCTATCATCCATCAAAGGTATACTTTTCTTAACTCGTTACTAACTTGCACTGGGATGGTAACCCCCAGAATATTTTAAATTAAGCCAACATTTAATCAACAACTACAGACAAGAAGACGTGGAATGTGTTTGCAATGTTAATTGTTAAGTAACATTTCAATTCCTGTTTTATGAAAGTAGCTTTATTTAAATGCGGTCGACTTGAGCCTCTTTTCTTGAGCATTGACTCCAAATGCAAGGGAAGTTTTTTCCCAGAGTGATAGTAGTGCTGAAATAGGTGGCTCTCGTACTCCATACTTTATTATTTATAAGCTCATAAATTTCACATGTGTTGAAATAATACAGAAAGCAAATAAATATAACAGTAATGTTAGAATAAAACATCCAAGATTTATAATTTTAAAGGAAATAAAACCACCCACGTGGTGTGGTCATGCTGACGTTGTGATGAATTAACTTCATTTGCAGATTCTGTTTAAGAAATTTACTTTAACAAACATTGTTTTGTATTATTCTACTCTATTCTGTTGTTAATTATATGATTTAAGTCTGAAATCGACGTCATCAATTGAATTCTCATCCATTGCATCTGCAATTGGTGTGGATAAAACAAGAGACGAACTTTTGCCATATTTGCAATTGAGACTATATCTTTGAAACTAATATCGATTTTAATATGAATCCTTGAAAATTCTAACACATTTTAGAAGTTTCTTGTTTTTAGTAAAACTTATCCATATAACAAAGATGTTCTGCTGAACTAGTAAAACAATTACAGAAACTCGGACCTTTGATCGGTGGTCCAGAGAAATGTGTTCGTAAACTGAAGCATTTTTCAAGAAGCGAAACAAGAAATGGTGTTCGTAGACAGAGACGTTCGTAAACCGAGGTTCCACTGCACAGTTGGAAATTTTCGAGAAAGGAATGTATTTCAAATGGAAACGTTTGAAGTTGTAGTAGTACTGGCAAGCTGTTGTTGTTGTTTGTGACTCGTCCTTTAATTTCCATTCTTCCTTAAAACGAAATCTCATCGTCCTGCTCACTTTGTAACCCCATCGTCAATCGCCGCCATTTTTTTAAATCTCCCTATTTACAACAACGTTGAATCCAGGCTATTGACCGCTTCATTTTTGGCAGCATTGTTCGTGGCCTTACCCACACGTACCTCCATATTTAAAGGTGTTCGTCTGGGTACTTTTGTATGTCCTAACACAAAGGGAAGTGTCTTTTTGTTGATGCTGGTTTGCAATTTACCCACCTTGTTTTTGCGACCAAAAAATGCACCTTTTTAGCCAAACTCTTGTTTCAACCTTGGACAATAATGCTGACATATAAAAACTTTTTTCATTTCTGAATTTTTACTGATTATAAGTAATCTCCCCTCCGATCCTACCTCCAGCTTCATTGTCCATTTCTATGATTTCCTATGTCGTGATTCATTACAAACGCGTTTTATTTCCGAATTTTTTTTTATCTTTAATCTTGGTCTTTTGTTCTTCGGATTTTGTCCAAATTCTGCTAGCTTTTTTTGAGATTTCAAGACACGTGTGTGGTGGGATAACATTAGTTTTCGCCCTGTAATTATACTCGTAATAATCTACCATAATTACAGGTTGTGGTCCAGACGATGGGGAAGTCCATTAAACGATTCATCACGTATAGATATTAGGCCCACGCGTGTCCTATATTAATTAAAAATATACACAATTCAGTACTTCAATAATGATACTTTGACTCCATTAAAATCATCCATCACTATTATTGATACAAAACGCGATGTTTAATTTATTCGACAATTAATTAATGCATGTTGTAATCGAAAATGTGTTGTCACATTATTTATTGTAAACTATACTCTTAACCTTTTTGAAATACACTTGCACTTAAGTACCTAGTAATGTCTTAAATTTTTTAATAATTACTATGTAATTTTTATTTTTGTAAAAGATTAGATTACGTACGAAACAATTAATGTCCAACAAAACATTTTTAATGAAAATGTCATGACATGAAAAAGATAAAGTTTGGCTGTATATAATTAGCGCGTTAATTTATATGATTACTGCAATGTTTAAACCAATGTTAAAAACACATTTTTGATTTGAACCAAAGTATGTTTTTAAACATTGCTGCAAAATTTGGAGGTTGTGTTGTAAGGTTGATAAACGCGAAGGGTATAGGATGATACTGCCATCTCGCGGCAATTTTTTGAGCTGAATAATGTAACATGATTCAAACAAGAAATCTGAGCTAGTCTACAGTTTTTACGTGTACAGTTTAAAAATCTTGAACCAAGTTAACTGTATTCAAAATATGATCGAAAACTTATTTGATGTAGGCCTGCATGTATAGAAAGTGCACTAAATAACATGGACTGACTATGGTGTAACCTGTACTGATATTTTTGATATTTCATAAATAGACAATTGATATTTCTTTGGGAAATAATAGGGATGGTCACGCAACAAATAGTATCCTTACTGTGATGAAAATCGGCTGGATTTGTTGTTGTTGTGGTAGATAATACATGTGCGCATGCGCGACGAGCCTTACTGGTGGCATATATTCTAGCTGATGGCATTAAATGAAGTAGCCTTGCACATGTATTGTAACGGCGCTTTATTTAAATATCTTTTAGAGTCCAAATTCTTAATTTCGCGCCAATTTTTCTACATTACATTACTATAGGTATAAAATTGGTGGATAAAATTAGTTACGTGACTAGCCTTAACATTTTTCTATTGTGAAAATAAATTGCAGTACTATAGGTGACTGGGTTTCCATAGGAATGTTATAGTACCTGTAGTAATAGAGTAAAATTACCATAATTTCGAAATACCAGATATTACGTACTTGTAAATATTTCTGATTTCAATATTTGTCCTTGTACGTTGTCTACTCCATAAGTTTCAAGCATACCAGCAGACAATCTTCTTGATATAATCCTCGTATCTGGGCCCATTCTTTGCTCATAAACTGCTTGCCATTCCGTCACTATTATTTTAAAGCATATAGTTGTATGCTATTATTTTATTTAAAGCAGTCTTTCGGAACATAGTCGCTGTCTTCACCGATAGCCATTTTTTTTAAAGCATTGTAAAGGTAAATAATTGCGTGTCTATGCAAGGATAGACAATATTTCAGGGTCGTACGTACTACATGATTAGCACTACAAATAGTATTACCAGCATTGTTTTAAATATCTCATTTTAGAATTTATAAGGTAATCCTCGTGTCCTTTAGTTAGTTAAAACTGTTTAGGATGGCTGGAAAGCCAACGGGACATAAGTCAAAGGACATAGGGGCCATTCAGAAAGGATATCCCCGAAATTCCTTCAAAAATGTACTTCTCCCTTCTCTATACCCCTTGTCCACACTGTATCCATTTCCCCCCCCCCTTCCCCCTTCCCAGACCCCCTTCCCCTAATAGACGTCCTAATTTTTTTTTTAAAGTTGGGTGTCCAGAATATCTTTAAGCACCCGTCTCACTGCCAATCCGACGACATTTTTTCCAGATTTTTCTGATAAACAAAAGTTTCCTGACCTGGAAGGAAAACTCCAGCATAAAATTGTTGGTTAGCACAAATTTTAAGGATAATACTAGACTTTCCTGTGGTTTTAAATATTAAAGTACGTTTGAGATTGGGGCCACATTTCTTCTGGTCTCAATTTCCCCTTTCACTGATCCTTATAAAACTTAATTAAACAGAAAAACCAGAAACTAAAAAATACCATTATAGTAAGATGTCCATAATGGCTTCCCCCTGTCCACATCCCAGCAGACTCCTACCTCCCCCAATCCCACGTGGCTTGAGGACGTCGTTTTTGAATGGTCCTATCCTCTGCCTATGACATTCAATCTACCCACCTGAAGTACAATACAACTCCTTATAGATATTATCAAGTGGCATCAAATTTAGATATTTTTAAGACTACATTTATTCTGAAAGCACTTACAACTTATCATCAAGATCAAAAAGAAATGAGCTAGTGCAATTTTTGGCCATGATGACTAGAAAAAATGTCCTTTGGCTTTCTATTTTCAACGAAAGTGTCTCCTTGATTGATTTTGAATTCTTTTCACAGAAAACGCAATTGTGTGTTGTTTTTATTCGTCCAATGGAAAAGCATCAAAGATCCGTAGCCGATAATTCTGTGTTTTCGCTGAAGAGAGTGAGTGCCGTGACAGTGCTCCATCAACTTCTTGTAGCGAGTAGGTTGCTGTCAACTGCCAATTGCAAACTCACCGATTCTATTAAAAAGGAAGTAGTTAAAAGGGCCCAAAGCTTGGAGATACCAAAATCTTTAAAATAACTACTTGAAACACTAGTAGTTCCGGTTGCGAAGGATGCGACCAAATTTCACGAGCATGTTTTTGGCACTCGCGTGATCCCGATCTTCAATGGCCATGGAGCTATAGATGTGGTTGCAAGCACGGTAAAAATCCTAAACGACGCAAATGTAAGCACAATCATCCGCTACATCTTGGCCTGCGAAATTTGTGACTTGTCACACATCCCCGTGCTTGTCAGTCAGTTGAGTTTTTTAGATATCTATATACTCCATGTAGGAAGTGCGAAATTAGTGAGAATAGGACACTGTTGCATCCCTAGTGAAATGGCAAAGTTCTGGTGGACTGCATATACGAAACGTGACAGAACTGTACTGCAATACCCGAATTTACCTCAGACATTGTGTTATCAAGGCCTCGAAATTGCGATCCAATGTAGCAGCGATATTGGGATAAGGCACTTCATCGGCATTTCTAGCAATGATACTTTAAAAGAAGTCCTAGTTGCCAAACATCAAAAGTTTTTCACCGATAATCTATTGTTGCTCCCCGAAACCAACCGAATCCTGTTTGAAAATTGTTTTCGTCTGAGGTTAATTGATAAAAGGAATTGGTGTTCTCTAGCTATTCTTAAACGCCTTATTAGATGGCCCTATCAACCGTATTTCTTAATCGCAGCTGATGAACATTTAGAAACTCTCGACCGTATTGCATTCCAGGCGATTTTGCTCACATTCTTTCTTGCAATTCAAAACCGATATACTGATTACGATTACACGTACGCGATGTTAAAGTTTTGGGAAATGTTTGGAAATCTTGGGCGTACACTTTCTATGTTAGACTTTACGTCTTATTTCCAATTTGCCTTGGAATTGGAAAACGAGTATATCATCAACTTTTTAATAAACAAAATGTCTGATGATGAAAAAGAGGAGCAATTGTTGATCTTTGCAGAAAGTAGTTGCTGTACACGTATGTTTAGTACCATGTCTTACAAATTCATTAAGATAATACTTAGAAATTTTGCTATGAACAGAATTGATCTTTTAATGCAGTTTAAATTTGTGTTCACCCGGAAATGCTTCGAAAATGGAGGAATTTGGGACAATGTTGTTACGCTCCCAGCACTTTTAGGGGCAGAAGAAGTGGCAATGTATGATTTGGATAAAATGATGTTAGAGTTATATGAAGAAACCTAATTGGCCAACTCTTATTCCTTCCAAATCACTCAAGTTAGACCTTAATTGGCACTTATTTTTTATTGTAAAGGGTTTTATAATCTAAAATCACTGAACTTATCAGTGATTGGGACTCATTTTATAAAGCAAATCATTAATAATCCATTTTGTTAGGAAAATGTCACCTCCGTGTGTTATCGTTTGGGAGCTCCCCAAATCAGTGTGTGTGCCCCTTTTGGGGCTTTGGTGGATTAACTAACGAAGTCACTTCTTTAAATATTTTTATTCTGGTTTCACCTAATTTTACTCGGGTTTGGATTAAAGGAAGTTGAGAAATCGTGATTTTATAATTTTACACCAATTTTTGTTGTATCGTGGTCAGTGAATGATATCATTGTAAATATTTCTCAAGTATGTTATTCCTCTTGATATCAACTTTGTTATGAAATGCATGTGACTGGAATATTCTCGTTAAGATAAAATTGAAGCTTTGCTGATGTTTTCAGCATATTATCAACTGTTTGGCTTAGCAGGATAATTTAATTAAAACATAGTGTTCATTTGAGTTAATCAAACTGATTTTTATTTAGTTCATACATTTGGATATGGCCACACGACTAAACTAGAGTTTGGATTGATGATAGTTAAATTTGTTATTCAAAAGTTGTTCACTGTTCATGATTTAAAAAATAAAATCTTTAATTTTTTCATTAATAAAAAGAAAACTTCCTTAGGTAATGCTTTAATTTCGCATTTATTTTTTTGTATTATCAAACTTGTCCATTTAACATATCTATAGTTGAAAAAGTATGAACTTACCAGATTTACATCTAATTTTTTGGGCGGGAATGAAATTGGATACAATGCATTCTGAATATCGCCTTCTGGTGGCATTTAAATGAAGCGTCCTTACAAACATTGTAACGGCGCTTCATTTAAATGTCTACATACTTGTTTTAAAACATGGTTGGAGGTGTCCCAATTCCTAATTTCGCTGTATTTTGATAAAGTATATACTAACGTCTGATAGCACATAACTACCACATGTGTAGCTGACACATCCTTCACAAATTTACAGGAGTAGTTTATTTGCGTGGATAGAACTATACTTCCGTGACGTGTCCTAGTATATTCTGATTGTGTAAAAAATAAAGAATGCATGCACAAAAATTTGAAATCTGCAATACCAATTATTGCATTCCTATAGCTATCTGGAATGCTGTAATACGTAGTACCTAATACATCACTGATTTAAAGTGATCATGGATATTGAGATTTCGAAATACCAAATATTGTATGTGTCACATGTGTGTACATGTTTCAACATTTCAGTATTTGCCCTTGCAGATTCTCATCCATAAGTTTCGAGCATGCCAGCAGACAAACTTCTTGAACTACCCTCGTACTATTTATTAGGGCGCTCATAAATATATACTATATAAGGTTCTCACGTCAATCTCTTTAGATCGAGCTGTGACTGTCCTTTACTCATCAACTGCTAGCCATTCCGTCACCATTAATATAAAAGCATAGTCCTATGCTATTGATTTATTCAAAGCATTGTCTTACGGAAAATAGCCGCTGTCTTCACAGATTGCCATTTTTAAAGCATTTTAAAGGTAAATAATTGCGTACTTAATGCAATGATAGGCTCCTACCTGAGGGTACCTAATGTTACTTGTTAGCTATTATCAGTGTTGTGTATATAGTTATTGCGTGCATTGAATGAATTTTAGTAACGAGTAAAAGAGTACCGAGTACAAATAGTAATTGAATGCAAACTACTCAAAACCTATGAGTATACGATGCACTCGATTATAAAAATGTACTCTAAATGGATGATTACAAATGTCCATGAATATTAACATAATCTCAAATTATGAGTATTAACGTAATCTGAAATTGTTTACCAATGTATAATCGAGTATGACTAGAAATACTTTTAAATAAGTCATTGAGTCGCATTTAATACGATTGAGTACCGTTAATAAGTAACTTTAAATGTGTCCTATTTTTTACATTACTACTTATGATCCTTTTGTTATGGGATGTTCTTTTCTTTTTTCCCTTTAATTATTAAGATTTTGCTAATAACTATGAGGGCCCAAAACTATACTTCTGCAATCCGGTACTGCAATCAGTACTCGCAACCACGAGTACTGATGAGTACCATGAGTTTGATTACTCATTTCATATGGCTACTAATAACATGCACTCTACTTAACTGTAGGGAATGATTCCACTACAATCGTAATCAGTACTCCTACTCAAGTGACATAAAATTTGAAGTCAATCTATTTAAAGGGATGTTCAGCCATGTTATTCCCAATGGGTCACATTTGCAAAAACATTCACAATTAAATAGAAAAAATTTAAGTAGAAATATTTTTTTTAAAAATAGCTTAATAAATCAGCAAGGGGCTTCGATTGTTATTTTTCACTTTAAATTAGTAGATTTTTATAATTAATATTTACTAAATTATTATTTGAATTTTTGCACTCGCAACTTGCAGAACATTTTTCCAACCTGTATATTAATTTTTTTTAAATCTACAATTTAAGGTGAAAAATGACAAGCGAAGCCCATTGCTGATTTATTAATCTATTTTAAACAATTTTTATTTTTATTTAAACTTTTTTTTAGAATATCTTTGCAAATTTTATCCATTGGAAATGATATGGCTGTATATCTCCTTAAGACTGCATTTTCTCGTTTAGATTTCTATTTTCATGGAAAGTGTCTGCGTGATTGATTTTGAATTCTTTTCACAGAAAACGCAAGTGTGTATTTTTATTTTCGCCCAATGGATGAGCGTCGAAGATCCGTACCCTATAATTCGGTATTTTCGCTGAAGAGAGTGAGTGCCGTGGTAGTGCTCCACCAAGTTCTTGTAGCGAGTAAGTTGCTGTCACCTGCCAATTGCAAACTTACAGAGTCTATTAAAAAGGATGTAGTTAGAAGGGTCCGACTCTTGGAGATACCAAAAACTTTAAAAGAACTAATTGAAACACTAGTAGTTCCGGTTGCAGAGGATTTGACCAGATTTCACGAGCGTGTTTTTGGCATTCGCGAGATGTTGATCTTAAATTGTAATGGAGCGATAAATGTACTTGCAAGCACGGAGCAAATCCTCAAAAACGCAACTGGAAGCACAATCAAACGCTACATCTTGGCCTGCGAAATTTGTGACTTGAATCGCATCCCCGTGCTTTTTCAGCAGTTGAGTGTAGGAGATCTCCAAATACTCAAAAATGAAACTGAGGGATACATGCGAGAAGGACATAGTGGTATCCCAAGTGCCATGGCCACCTTCTGGAGGATAGCACATCCGATACTTGGTAAACCTCATTTGCATAGCCCGAATAAACTTCGGTTTATTTGCTTCTTTGGCGCAATGGTTGCAATTCGATGTGGCAGCGATATTGAGATAAGGTACTTTATCAACATTTCTAGCAAGGATACAATAACACAAGTATTCGATGCCAACATTAGATATTTTTTCACCGATAAAATAAAGTTGCTACCCGAAACAAACCAGGTTGTGTTTGAAAACTGTACTGAACCGCAGTTAAACAACAGAAAACACTTGTATTCTTTCGCAATTCTTGAACGTCTTCTTAGTTGGCCCTATGAACCTTATTTCATAAGGACAGTTGATGAACATATAGACAATCTCGACTTGAATTCCTTCAAAACGCTATTTAGCACATTTATATATAGAATTAAAACACGTTGTGGCGATTACGATTACAACAACGACGCTTTGTGCAGGTTTTGGGAAATGTATAGATTTCGCCACCACACAATTCCTATCGATCAAGATTTTTTCCAACCTGCCTTAAGGTTTGAAAATATGTGTATCACCAACTTTTTGATAAATCAAATGACTGAATCTGAGAGAATGACCCACATGTTGGTGTTTGCGGTAAGCGATTTTTGTGCCAAACTGTTCTTTAACAGGTGGTATGATAGTTTGAAGGTAATACTAAGAAATTTTGTGAAGGAAAGGTTGGACTATTTGCAAACGTTTAGAGACGTGTTCAGGGGGCGTTGGTACCAACGTAGGTTTCATGAAAATGATTTGCAAATGCTTTATGATTTGGATATATTCATATTACAGTTACATGAAGAAATCGTAAATAATCCTGCTTAGCGAAATCTTATTCCTTCCAAAACACTCGAGTTAGGCATTTGGACCTATTTTTATTGCGAAGTATTTTTATCATCTAAAATCACTGAATTTATCAGTGAGTGGGATTGATTTTATATACAAAAAAATGAGTAAGGCATGTTATTGGAAATTCTCTGAATCATGTACAATTTTATAAGAATATGAAAAATGATGTCATTTTAGTATACACTGCATTTTAGCAAAAGTTTTTGGGTGCATAGTCAGGTCTTTATATTTTTATTCTGGTAATATGGACCGCTTTTATTTTTCACATAATTGTCCTGAAATTTGTAGAAATCGCCATGTGGCATTATTTAAATATTCATAGGCACAAAATGGTGTTAAAATTGTTGCGGCACACTGAACAAGGCGCTAAAATTCTCACCATGAATGTATAAATATATTCGTTTCACATTTTGTCAACTAATAAAAGATAAAATTGCTTTTTTAATATTAAATATCTACACCATGATGGGCAATACTAATGTTTTGTTTATAAATTTGATATTTAAGATATTTTTATCTTCTGTGACGTTGGTATTCTCGTGAAAGATAATTAAAGTTTTTTTAGTGTTCATAATATTTAGCAAACCAATCAAGTTTATCTTTCCAGTAATTAACGATGATATTAATTTCGTTTAATCTGCGCGAATTAAATATTTTTATCCGATAATAGCTTGGTTTCTTCACCCTGTTTGCTTAAGAAAATACAAAACACAATTTTAAAAGCACCACAGATTTATTGATTTAATTTTCTTATCTAAAGATAAATTCGCGAAAACGTATTCTGTTTACACAGTATATATTACCCTGTGAGTATTATACACTATAACAAGTCTTCTTCGAAATAATTACAGTAATTGACAACATGCACTAAGTCGACAATGATAACAACACTACCGGTATTTATGTAATTATTTTACCATTTTTATATAGTTTAGTCGAGTAACGCTTTTAAAAAATACAATATTACTGCATCTGTTATAAAAACAGAGCTTAATTGACTCCATTGACACGAAACGTGATAAAATTGGTAATTTGACAACACGGATTTACTTAAATATTTTACAACAACTACACTTGTTTCATCCAAAAATTCACCTATTTACAATGCGCGCTTTTCTATAAAAATCATTTACAATTAATTTACAACTGCTAATTAAGATATTGTCATATATTACAAATTCTAATTACAACGTATTTTCTTTTTCTATAAAATACTTAAATTACTGCGAAATATGCGTCCTCGTATGAACAATGCATGACATAGGGGGTACAAAACTAGGGTTTTTATAAAAAAAAATGTTTTTTACCAAAAATAAATTATTTGGACCCTTAATGGCATATGATAGTGAACGGATTATTTCGGGTATTTTGAAAAAAGAAATTGTTTGGCACTTTGTTCACATTTAAAACTTTTGTTGCGACTTTTTTTGGTCAAGATAATCAAACGAAATAAGCTTAAATATTTGATGTTAAAGTTTTGTTGAAATCCATTAAGATTTGACAAGTAATATTATTTGTCAGGACACTGTCTCGATTAAGTTTTTTTGGAAATGTCATGCATTTTTAAATATCTAATAAAGTGGAATGTTATTTGCACACAATGTGCATCGATTAAGTAAAATTATGCAAATAAGTAAAAATAATTTTGTGTCTTCATACAATATCTCTCCATATAATCGAGTAATTCCCTGTACATTTTCTATTAAAAACGAAATTTACAGCAGTTTTTGTACACTGTCAAGTATAGTTCTATATAGGTGATAAAGCTAATGGTATAGGTTGTAACAAACTCTACAGTTAATCTACATAATTGATAGTTTGATTCAACCTACCCCAAGATGATAAAACTTAATTTTATCTTACACGTGAATTTGTTACTCAAAATTGTACAAAGTTACTATAATGAGCCGTTATTCTTTGACCCGCTAAATACAGTAACCGCTATAAGTCCTAACTTGGTCCTCCACATACATCTTTCCAGAAATGACCCCTGGCTCAGTGTGTAGTTTAGGACACTTGAAATTGTGAGGACACTGGCAAATCGTGTTGGTGTTCACTTCGTCTACTGTGGGGCGCTTCTTCACCGAAAATAATCGACATGGTTCTTTCCTCTGGCATCGTAATTTCTGCAAATTCAAAATTCAAACAAAGTTTTAGCCATTTTTAATTCGTAATGAATACAATCCTTTAGTTTGTGGTTCATTTTTCAAACTTACACTTTGAGGTGAACACGCAAAGGAATATTGGTAGGCCACTCCTTTGGTCGCCTGATAGGCATGTTGTTTGATGATGTAAGCAACGCTGTTTTTGGGGCAGATACAGTGCAACTTCTGTTGTGTCCCGTTGTCAGGATCATTGATGTAAGTCCACGTTACATCACGGAAGTAACGGCATTTAGGTAGCTCCGAAATGGGTTCGCACATCTACACAAGAAAATCAATGAAAATATTCATGTTAGTGCCATGATAGAAACAAGTTTTTCTCAGTCATTTTATTCATGTAATTGTTAATTGTCAAATTAGAAGACTTTAGGACGTCCCCGAAATTCCTTAAAAAATTGCCCTCCCCCCCTTATCCGCCTCCCTCCCCATACACCCTGTTCACATTGTGTGCATTTTAGCACAGACCACCTCTCTCTTTTCCCTTTCATCCCCCCAACCCCTTCCCTCCCTCATAGACTTCCTTAATTTTTTTGAAAAGTAAGGTGTCCAGAAGAATTCAATTACATTTGGGACTGGGGACACATTTCTTCTGGTGACCATTTTCTCTTGCACGGACCTTTAAAACTCAAACAGAAAATATCATCGTTAGTGGACGTCCATGATGACTTTCTTCCTCCCCCTGTCCACTTGCCAGCAGAACTTTCCCCCCCCCTTCCTTCCCTCCCTCTTGAGGATGTCTTTTTTGAATGGACCCTTAATACAACTTGCCTATAAATCATGACAAGTCTCTCTTCAAGAACCGGTTGGGCCCTCTTTAGCCATAGTCGCCTTTGGGCCCTTAAACCTTAACCACTACCAACAACAATTTTCTTCAAGAAGAGTTTCTACCTTGAATTGCCTCGTTTTGTCCGTGATGGTGTGTCCATCACTGGCACTAAGTGACATGGAGCAGGACTGGTCATTGGGACATCTGCATTGCCTTTCTATCCATGGGCTGTCATATATGTCCACCTTGTTACAAACTGACCTCGTAGAACAAACAGGCAGGTCGTCTTCAGAGGTCTACAAATGAGAAAGAAGTACATACTATTAGGATACTATATGTAAATTGGTCGAAAATACAACAACAATTTGGTTTTCACATGGAAAGTCATTAAAAATGCATTTGTCTAGAATCGTATTTGCTGATTGTATATTCCCTAGTGATGCAAATACCCTTTATTATCTGCATAAACGGAATAATAAATTTGTGGGACGTTAAACCGGTGTTTGGAATTCAAGATGGCGCAAACGCTTGCAGACATTGCACTTGACAAATAGAAACATGAAGAATCTACCAGATAAATACCGCATACATAGAAGAATGTTTGTGGAGTAAAAAATGTTGGAAAACGAGGGTGGGAAAGATATTATTCATCTCTCGAATTTCTTGTCAACTCCATCATTCCTTCGGTCTTTTGTATTTTATGATGAAAGAAAATTTTCTTATGAAAAATTCCAGGAAGGTTCTGACAATGAGCAATGCTACCGTGAAACGCAACCATTTCTTTTTCTTTTTTAAGGAAAAATACACCTTCATAATTTTGAACCTTCAGAAAAAATATTTAGGTAATTGTTGTTTTTTTCTTAGAAGGTAGGGGGGATGGGAAGTTATCACTTAACGCAGGACTTTCCTTTCGTCTTACGTTTTGCATTTAAGGACCTTAACCTTATATTATACTAATTGCATGCATGAAGTGAAATTTTTTAAAGTTTTTCCTACGCTAATTGTATAACATTGTTGACTAAACGCTTGGCCATCACTCCACATTTTTCGGAGATTTTTTTCCCTGTAAAAACTCCCGAGTTTTGTTGTATTGAAAATACGAGTGGAGAGTTTGTTAGTCACACCAAAATAAATACAGGTAGCCCAAATATGTCAGTGGGCGTCATTAAGGGAACGGAAGTGCTAGAGGGCGGAATGGCGATGACCAGATAGTTCTAATTACATCCTCTTGTGTTTTTATTAGGGTGTCAGCCGAGGGCCAATCAAGGGCCTGCAGTTTTACCTTTTTACCACCACATTTTAATGAGCTTCTTGTAATGAGTATCGCTGCGGGTTTAATGAGTCATCCCTCTTCTTGGCTTTGATTGCATGTTTTTTCCCCCTTTTTCCCACACCGATTTCACTTATTTATGACTGAAATGAGTTTTTTCCCAGAAAACTACACCTATGTTCAAGCGTAATCATTAGCTAATTTGCAGCTTTCTCAGGTGTCTTGTCCCCTTCTCCAAGGGCTGATAGTACCGTGACAAACATTCGAAACACGTGATGAACAGCTAGCCAATCAGGGCATAGTTTCTTTTTAATTGCCTTTTGATTTATTGCTTTTTGTCGACTCATTGGTTCGCCTATTAAATGAAACTGTTAATCATCAACTATGTCCAATTTGCACTCCATAGTGCGCGCTTTCACATCGTTTTTCATGGGGTGACCAAAGCTGCTAGCCAATGAACGAAACTTACCTGACATGGTGAATTTAGAAAATGGTGGTACTCTTGTTTTAACAAATCAGAGGATATCTGAACAATTTATCTTTCCCTAAGGACAATCAAATGACCAACATGTATGTCATGTTATTTCTTTTGCATTGATCTTGTAAAAGAAAGTTGTCCAAGACAGTAAAACTAATGATTGACAAACATGTCATCCAATTTATAAGAAACGTGGGGTAAAAAAAGATGTAGGTTTTGGACATTTTTGAGTTTATGAACGTATAAAAGGGGTAGGAAAGTAGTACAAAGAATCATAGGGATCCCCCCACCCCTGCAGTACCTCCCCACTGTAGATTATGATGCTGTAACAGCACGAATAGTTGTCCCTGTGAAGGCCATCTTGTCCCGCTGCCAAAACCCTTTGTCCATTGTGCTTGGGCCTTGTCCATTATCTTCTGGACATCCTCATAAATTGTTGTAATGACCATTTTCGATTTCCGTTTTAGTTTTTAAGCCGTTTTTAAGCGGGAAAAACACGTGAAAATGGCCGCTTGTGCTACTTAACCTGTGTTGGAATCTTGGGTTTTTTATGGTTTCAGGAAGAATTTAAGTAAGGAAGTCGTAAAATTTACCTTTTTTCTTAAAAATGTTATGTATCTTCGCGTTTTCATCATCCGGCCCGTGTGTGACAGTGTGTAATTTTTCAGTTTTTCCCATGTTCCTTCGAACCCCTCAAACTTGGGCGCAGCTACTACTCTTCATCAATCCCATTTTGGATTCCCAAAGAATTTTATGATTTTCCCATCGTTTGATTTTTTAAAATTTATGAGATGATAACCATTTTCTTTTTTACATCTTATCCCACTCTTAAGAGATTCTGCTATAAATGGTGATAGTACACTGTCTCAATTATTCCTAATTGACATGGTTTCGCCTTCACCAATTTAACCATAATTGGCGAGGTCGTACTCTCCATCATTTAGCCCAGATTGGCGAGGTTAACTGCTCCTCAATTATTCCATCACGGTTAGAATCCACTGTTGCATTCAGTTTTGTCCGGATTAAAGAGATCACACGAAGTCAGTGATGTCAATCATTGAATCCGTGGACTTGTTTTCTAAGGGATTTGCAAAGCTGCTCAATCTATCAAAACCTATATTTTAGTTTCGATTTGCGTGCTTTTCTGTAACAAGTCCGAGAACTTTTAGACTGATTACTGTTTATATGAGTGAGCAAATCAAAATGACTTTTCGTTACACTATTCAAAAAGGAATCTTTGCCTTAAAATCGACTAATCCCCAAAATGCGATTTCTGTTTGAAAAGTTCGTAGCCTCTACAACGTGCTGTTTGTGCCTATGGCAGGCCATGATATTTCAAACATGTGTCGCTAGAATAATGCTATACAGACCAAACATGTCCTTGCCATAAAATTCCCCAATGACCAGGACCAACAACATCCCCCGCCCAACGCAAGGAGGTGCCTATGAAATATTTAAAACAGGAAGTACTCCTGGCCTAAGATGGCACTGGTTTATGTAGATAAGGTAGGGAGCAATCCATTTCCATTGTGACAGAAATCCAACTGTTTAATTGATGATCCTGGTGACGTACGATGTGTTCGCTATCTTTAACCCAGCGGTTGGGCTGTCACTAAACAAACGCTGGTGCTGCCTCCTGGGGTCAGCAGTGACAGCAAGGGCCCTCTGATGGACAGCCTGGATGGGATGGTCAAGCTTCGAATCTCGCGAGATGACAAGTAAGCTAACTTACCTAAGGAGATTGTGGACCCTAGACAAGTTCTACCAAGCGAGGCAAGTCAACTGGACTGGGATTCAACATGTTTGTTAAATGAAAATGGGCAGAATCAGAGTGGAATATTAAAAAGCTGGTTCACAAGTGGGAGGAAAGTGCCTAGATATATAGAGTATGGGAGGCAAGAGTATCTTGGTGTGTTACAGGAATAAAGACAGGATAGGGAAGAAGGTCTTCTACGATAATTCATATGTGAGTTTCCTACGGTTTAGCGCAAGGGCAGGCTGGCTCGAGACTAACCAACGTCTAACAAAGTTCTGAATCATCACAGAAATGTGTGACTTGTGTGTGGATGGAACTGAAGACTTGCAGCATGTGATGAATAATTGCTCAGCCATGGAGTGACATGAGACAGCATCAGTGGAGGAGTGGCTGGGTCTGTCCGATGTGCAATATAGCGATGGAAATGTGATGCGTGCTGTCTGCTAACAAGGTGGTGGTCATTGAAACAAGAAAACAGATCAATGCAGGACAATTTGTCCTGCTCTGGATATGGTAGTGCCTCCTGTTGGAGGGTCCGTCATAAAGGAAGTGCCACAATTCAGTTCAGTAAAGTTTTTGAGCATTTTCTTAAGAGGGATCACAACCCTATCCTTTTCAATGGGTCGGGTTTGCAAAGATACTCACAGTTGAATGAGGGAGGTTTGGGTGGGGGTGAGAATTGTTTTTGGTAGCTTGATGGATCAGCAAGGGCCTCCGCTTGTCGTTTTTCACTTTAAAATGGTGGATTTTTTTAAAATTAATATAAAAGTTTGAAAAATGTCAGTTATTTTGCACACGCTGCCTGCAGGTGACAGCATGAGATAGACAAGTTGTGAGTGCAAAAATTCAAATAATAATTTAATTTAAAAACATCTACTATTTTAAAATGAAAAATGACAAGCGAAGCCCATTGCTGATTTATTAAGTTATTTTAAACAATTTTTGTTTTTATTTAATTTTTTTTTGTTTGACTGAGAGTGTCTTTGCAAATTTACCCAAAATAACCCAAATTTACCCCCTTAAGTTATTATTATATTGATTAAAGGGTCAACATAAGATATCGATCTTACTATTTTTAGGAATAGTGCATCTGAACCATGAAACCGTTGAGACAACTAATTTTATAGAAAATTCATTTCTCTATTACCAGCTTCTTCTTCTTCTGGAATCGGGATGTATAAAGCATCTCATCTCGCTATTTCCGAAATCAAGCATGGCCACTGTATTTACAAAACCTTGTTGTCCACGCAATATAGGCCACCTTGATAACATCAGTAAGAGGAGGAAAAATCTTATGCTTTTTCAGACAGATTTCGTTTAAGGGTAAATCCCATTGATTTGGGCGGGGCGCTCTTGGTGCCCACCTGACACATTGACAAACCCTTGTTTGGCAGCCAAATCATGTGTACGTGGAAATGGACAGAGGGCGACCTCATGTGGCGAACGTGTCACACCTTCGAGGCCCTAAGTCCACTCTAGGGACAGTCAACAGCGCCCCGGGTGGCTGATGGCTGTCATTATCAGCAGCCTACTGAAATGTCACGATACCCGCTGAGGCTAATAGCTCTTCTGATATATTGATATTGGGGGAGCCCCTTGGCCCCACCTGTACTCCCTTGTCCGTCACGATACGGGACGAGACGACGGAGTGGCGCAATTTATGCTACCTGTCGTTTTTAGGGGTTACCCCCTAATGGATGTGAACATCGCACGACCAAACAACCCCCTTCGTCCTAATGCTGTCCCTTTCCCCCTTCACTTATTTGGAAAATCAAAGGGCTATGCTAGTAAATAGAAGCGAGTTTCACAACACACCCACCGCGATATGGCGCCACTGTGCTATACATTAAAACTGTCTGAAGCCAAACGTATACTTTGGTCCTGCATATGTAGACCTTGTACGAAATAATGGAAACACCTACTACAGATGCAAATTTAATAAGATGCTATAATGGAATCACTCATTGTCTTCAATTCAGCAGCAATCTTTCTTAAACTAACAACTGAAACTGGTTCCATGTATAAACAACTTAAAACTTGTATAAATGCCGATGCTACCTTGGTGTGTCCAGAAGTGTTTGTGAAACATGTCGAAAAACGGTCATTTTCTGACACATTTTGATGTTTCCATGGCGATCGCTCAAGAGGCGGTCTGGATCAAAGGAAATTTGCGACACATGTTTCGAAAAGCATGCTGGAAATCTTTGTTTAAGTGTTTCTTGTGTATGTGTTTGTGTATGTTTCCTCTGGTGCATACCGACCTTTATGATGCGTTTTTATATCCAGAAACATGTTTCTGGATTCATTTCAACATTCGCTCAAGAGGCGGTCGAGATCAAGCACCCGTTTTTTGGCTTCTTTTGGTGGATACACCTCGGCAACAGTAACATGTTTCTGACTTAATTGTTTAAGGTTTGTGTTTTATGTTTACGTATTATGTGTGTTTTCAGCTTCATCTTGTATACTTCTGTTGGTCGAGACCCGGCTTTAGGTTTGATGCTACATTCTAAAGGTGCGTTTACACCGCACCAAAAGCAAAAGCAGAGTTTTCGAAAACATGTTGGAAAAGCATGTTTTTCAAAA